>VZRQ01008886.1:795611-851861 GCA_013397975.1 Machaerirhynchus nigripectus
TTTTTTTTTTTTGGTTGGTTGTGTGGGGGGGGGGGGGGGGTGTGTGATGTTTTTGGGTTTGTTTGGGTTTGGGTTTTTTGTTTGTTTTTTAAATTATGTGTTCTTTCCTCATTTAGAAGCTTCAGTGTGGTGTGATGTGTTCCGTGGCCCATATCTATCATTAGCTATTGTTTCTAATGCTTAGTAGTTCTGTCATCTTTTCTATTAGACTATAACATTTTAAGGAAGAGGAGTATGGTCTTCATTCTACAGAGATAATTCTATGTACACACATGAGAGTATATAGACATATGTGTGAAGGAATTTCTTTTCAGACTTGCTGGGGGAGATTTTTGGTTCTCTTTACAGGATATTTGTTCTCTGTCGTGTCTGCTCTGTTACAGTCTGGGTAGAGATCCCAGAAGCTGTTTATGTGAGAGGTTAGGAACTCATTTACACAAGCTGTTGTTCTCCCAACCAGCTTCATATTTCTCTCCTACAGAAAAATGGGATTTGTTTTGCTTTCCCTTAGGTCTCATGATGTAGGTCAAGATTTTCCATGGACAAATACAATCAGCACTGGTATAATTTCATAACTCAAAATGGCTCATAAATCCACAGAAATTTTCCATTAATGAGAGATAAAATTTACCTCAGAAATTCATTTTTATGAAACCCACAGACAAAATATTCTTGAAATCATCTCCTTTCACATGCATGGTAATAGCCATTTTGCCTCAAGGTGCATTTGGAATTACTGAATTTTCAATTTAAAATTTAATAAAAACATAATTTATTGATCTCACTCTTCTTTCCTCACTAAGTCACCAGTTCTACAGAGAGAGGAAGAATTCTGCACATTTCTAATATTAAAAATTATACTAAATAGATTCTTTTCCCAGTATTTTATGTGTTTTACCTTGTCACCAAAAGGAAAGAAATTTTTAATTAAAAAAGATATTTTAAGATAATTTCCCATCTGTACTGCTTATAGTAATTGGCTGGTTATTCTTAAAAACAGAACCAGGACCACATTATCCCTTACAGCACATAAGGGCAAACATGGTTGGAAACCACAGCCTTATTGTTGTCTTTTCAGTCCACTAGTCTCAAGCACAAATACAGATATCCATTGCAATTAAAGTAAGATTAATTGTATGCAGTACAATTAAACATCAGTAGGACTAATCAGAAGATAGTAATTAGGTCCAAGGTCTTGTGACAGGCATATTCTAAAAATAACAGCAAACAGAAATAAAAAATGTATGCCGTCATTAAAAAAAATTCTATTGCTAAATTATGCCTAGCACCTGTGGAGGACAGCAGTCAGCACCCAGCCTATAAATTTAACATTTTTTCTTCACATAAGCAAATCTTAGTTCTTGCAGACTTGCCTCTGAGCTTTGCCATTACCTCACTGAGGATTTGTGCTCACTGGTGTGTTTGTGTTTGTGTAGCAGTGGAAATTTTTTTTCAGCAAGTATGAAAAGAAAGCCTGCATGTTTTTCAATTTTGAAAATATTATCCTTGGCAGTGAAAGTGATAAACCCAGTGGCTAAAAATGGTGTACTTTCTAGGGTATATTTCTTGGTTTATACCTGAAATAGGACACCAAACTCAATTACAACAAATCTCTCAGGTGACAAAATTAGCACAGTAGCATGAACTCTGCCAATTAAGCACACGAAGGCTCTCATTAATCTATATTTTTGGAGATATGGAGTGATACAAATAATTTCTTGCACATATTACTGATTTGATACCATGGAATGGTTGAGTGCACCCTTGTAAGCTTTGCAGCGTTACTGGAGAAATATTGTAGTCATTGAAAAAGCAGTTGTCTTTTAGTCTTTGGGGTGCTTGCCTGAGTTTTCACCAACTTCAAACCACAGTGCCCAAGGCTGAAAGGTCAATATAGGACAATCAACAAAGTCAGTTGGATGTGTAATGGAAGTTTCCAACACTGGGATCATTGTATTTCACATACAACTGAGACCCAGCAAAAGTAGGCACACGGAAATTGCCCGTTTTACAGGTGGAACTTCCTCTTCCAAAAGAAAACTTTTATTCCAATAAGGACCTGCTTTTCGAAGTGCAAAGCCCACGTATGATTATCTGGGACCTTTGGATAAATACTAAGATATCCAGTAATGGTGTCCATCAGTTTGTGGGAAACCCCAAAGCCAGGGAGGCCCTATGTGATTTCACAGTCTTATTGACCTGTTTGGAACATACTGATAGAACTTCCTCCATTTTCTATTACCTCTTTCCCAAAATTAACAATGCCTGATGATTAGGGAGGGCAACTTGTTGCTGTTACTCTTTTTAAAAGACTGCTTTATTAAAGAAGTGTGAAACTGCTTTCTGGATTGAGATGTCAATCAAAATAAGCAAAGGAATATCTTGTTAGCAGATTCTGATGGGACGTAGATTTGAGATTTGAGCTATTCACGACATAAAAACTCAGGTTATACCATAGGAAGGACATCAGTCAAGAGAATCCAATGGCCAAAATTATAAGTGTCTATGGGCTTCAGATTGCTTTAAGCAGGTGATAAGCATGACTTTGGAGTTCCAGAGCTTTGGTGTCAGGTGCTGAATATCTGACGATTCATCTGTCTAGCTCACACAATAGTACTTCGAAATATTTTCATTGAGGGTGGTGGATAGAAAAGAGATGTAAGCCAGAAAACAAGAAAAATTACTGGAAAAGATTGTGTCATGCTTCACCCACTATTGCATCTGATTTTTCCTGATAAATATTGTAAATTTTGCAAGTCACTTCATTCTTCAGTTACCAATAAGGAGTCTTACATTCAGCTGAAATAAAAATGTACATATGAAACAATTCTGCCTACAAAAATGTTTTAGTAGTGGAAATGAATTTCTGAACAAACCAGTAAAATATAATTGATGTAACATTTCTGTTCTAAATTATGGTTTTATAGTCCAAGATGTTAGTGAAAACTGTTCATTAGCCTACACTCCTCTGTCAGTTTGATTTCCCAGTGGACAGGCACCCATAGCAGAATCATCAGTCTTGGTGAGTAATTGTTTCTGCATCAGCCTGGAGACTAAACTATCCTCCCATAAACTGAGAGAGACTTTTAGCATCACGTTTTTCATGCTGTGCCTGTGCTGTGCCAGTACAGATAAAGAAATTATGTCTGTCTCTTTTCCTGTCATATCTACTTTCATTCATAAGCACTAAGCTTGTCTGAGCACAAGAATAATACAATGAAAAAGCTAAATCTTCCAAAAAGATTTTTTATTGTTTAGCTTGGGTTTACCAAAGCCCATTCAGCCACTGTAGGATACGTCATTCCTTACTAAGCATCTATCCAGTGTTTTGGTATAACCATCATTCAAAATCTCTCCTGAACTCTTCAACCTGATTAAATCCCATGACACTTAGAGCTTTGTCACTGGTCACAAGCACATTAGCACTGACAGTGCCAAAGATATGGCTGTACCCTTAAAAATCTGAAAGAAAACAGGTTTTCCCTATCTCTTTCTCTAGTGATGTAAGCATGGTTTATCCCTACAGAGCACAACCAAGTGAAACAATACCTTTTTAGTTAGTGGTTGGACAACTAGACATGAAAGAGTCTGAATCACCATCTCCTTTGGCTTCTTTCCACTATAGTCTGGGACATTTACAGATGGAAGTCTTTTGATCCCTCCAGCTCCAGTTCTATTTTGTCAAATTAAATCCTGAAAGCATGCAAATGCAAAAGATCAGAAGGATCCATAGGGATCTAGTGCAACCCTGGTGCCCTGAGGCAGAAATACCTACAGCCAGGACACCAAATATTAAAAAAATATTTATCTAATTTGTTTTTAAAAAGTTGCAGTGAAGAAAAACCTCCAAGTATGATAGATCTTGGTACTTTAATGAAGTACTCCTTCTATTATGAAAATATACAGTATAAATTGTTTTCCTTTTCCCTGCAGATGAGAAGAACCATCCTCTTTGTAAAAGGCTTTTACATGGTCAAGCCTGTTATTACTGCCCTCAGTCTGTTCTAGACTAAACAAATATTGCTTCTTCAACTCTTCCACAAAGTTCATATTTTCTAAACTTCTTATCGGTTTTATTGTTCCTCTTTGTACTCTAATTTGTCAACATGTTTCTTGTGTTGAGTTGTGCCTAAACTGGATACAGTCCCAAGATCTCACTGGACAGAGAATAAATTTCTCTCTGTTGTCCATGACACTTCTACTGATTTGAAGCTTGCCATTTTTGTGCTACAGCCAAAATGTTTAATATCTGACTAGTTGCCCATTACAATCCCCCATCCGCCTCTGTTACCCAGTCAGCTACTCCCCATTCCACATCCATTTTCCATAATGGGCCTTTAACACAAGTTTCCTTTCTCAGAGATTTGAATTCTGATCCTGCTCTCAGTAGTGCATTTAGCCTCTTCCAATTTGCCATTGAAGGCAAATCATAGACATGTAGATTTCTACAAAAGAAGGTCAATGTTTGAAATCCTTTTCATTTTGATACTGTGAAGTCCCACCTGCTTGTTTTCAAATTCTTTATAAATCACATTCTTACATCACGTGTACAAGAGGATGTATGAAGTGACACAGTTCTACTAAATTTGTCATTTATTACTTTACCTTCATCCACTGTCCCATTAAAGCACATATCCTGGAAAACTCTGACGTGTGAGTTCAAAGACACAGAGTTTACCTTCATCTTGATACTCCCTACTGCCAGTGGCTGTATTATGGATTTCTTTTATTGAATCCCATTTCTGAGATCCTTGGGGTTCCAGAGGAATGGTGGTTGCCTAAATGGCTGCTGTAGGTTTCTCAAAGTATAAGGACAGTGGTAATCCAAGAATTGCAATGTTGTTAATCTAAACTGCAGAGAATTTGTGCTTTTCTGCTGGACTCTTTATAATAATAAAGAATTCCATCCAAGAGTAGGCTCTTGGGATTGAACCAAATTTGTATGTTCTTTGGAAAAGGATGTGTGAAATAAATTTGTTACAAGATTTTTTATTTTAATAAATTCAATTATAAATACATAAACCTCCTTCTAAGTCATGATTTAAGTCTCTACAATAATGAAAATTTATTTGCATGGTGATTTATTCCAGAGATTTTATTAGTTTGTTTTCATTCATGAAAGATGAATTTAAAGACTGAACATGATTTTAATGTGCAGAAGAGTATGGACCAAATGAAAAGCGATACTTTACTCCACCCAGCAAAGAGCTACATCTCCCCTTAGCAGATTGAGAATTCAAAAGGAAGAAAATAGCTTCAGGTTAGTTTCAGATGTTCTCTAAAGCTGGATGAATTTAATCCGTTTTGTTTCCCACCATTTACTCAGAAGTGTTGCCTCAGGATATGGATTATTTCAGACATTGATATTCCACCATACCCTGTAGTACAGGACACAGAAACTAAACAACACTGTAAAAATTAACAGATTCTTCTTTCTTATGCCTGAATTCAGACACTGGCCAGGAATGTAAACATACCTGAGACTTTTATACTTGGCTCACTGAACCTATAGATCTGGGGAACTCAAAGGTTGTAGCTTTGATACTTTATTCTATGAGATCTAAAAATTAATTATCTTTGTTTCATCTATGTTCCATAGTGTACCAATCCTCCTTGTATTGTATGAAAATAAATACTTCAGTCAACTGAAGCAAAATAAAAATAAGGCTAAAATATTAACATGAATTTTATGTTTGCAAAAAAAAAAAAAATTGAACAGTTTCTGATCTTCAGTAAAGTAATAAAAGTACCTAAGATAAGGAAAATAGGCATATTATACCAAATTTTAATTCTGCAATCTTCCATCTTTTTGTAATTCCTTTGGTACTTTTTCTTGTACATTTTTTACATTTTTGGTACATGTAATTTTTACCAAAAACTTCCTATGGTAATGTAGCTAATGAATTATTGAATCTTATTGGCACACGCAGTTTGAGTCTCTTTGCTTAAGCCGTGTTAGTGGTAGCTCAGGAGTGAGTTTAATGGCTTTATCTTTAGTTGCCATGGCAAAAATAATCAATACCATGACAAAAAAAATACTACTTTTGAAGGTGCAATGAAGATAATAAAAATTTATTGCTGTCCTGTGCTTGTCCAATGCACAGTTTTAATTTTTTATTGTTCTCTGAAAGAATTCTGTTTCAATAATTTATTCTAGAGGTTATGGTTGGGTTTTTTGCAGAGTAGAAATAAAGTCACTAAAAGCAGTGTAGTAACACTGTATTCGATAAAAAATAATAATAAAAAAGAGGATCTACAAGTGTCATGAGGCTGGTTTTGCCATGTTGGAATTTTCCAAACTACTTTGACCGTAGTGGAAAACCGCTGTAGAATATCCCACACGCATTGTTACTTTAATAAAAGCCTGGATGCATATTTCGTTTCAAGAGTATTTTAAATTAGCTGAGTGATATTGAAAATACATGTGCTTCCTTAATCAGAACCTTCCTATTAAGGCGTTTCAGCTTTAAGTTATAATTTCGGAAATTACAAAAGAATGAGGGAAAATGTCTTGATACAGCTTTTGAGAAATAAAAATCATTCACAGTTTCCCTTATATTTTCCTGTATTTCAGGAGAATTGAAGGCTCAGTTTTACAATTTCCTGACACCCCAGTACTGAAAATTAAATGAGGAATAAAATGATCCCCTCACTGATAGTCTCTCATGCAGTCTATCTGATTGACTAACTGTGCAAGGTTTCTGTGTAAGATGACAAAAGTAAGGAAGAATCCAAGCAGAAATTGTCAAACTCATATTCCAGTAAAATCATCCAAATATTAGCTTCATGAAAGTGTAAACAAAGCAGACAGTAACTTGGCTTAGGAATTGTGGAATGGGAGAAGACAGCCAATAAAGGATGATGGATTTTTTTCAGAAAAGAAAAAAAACTGTAAATTCTTGAACTATAGGGAAAGTAAGAGACTGGTTTTAGAGCATGCACTTGTGATCTTCTTCCAAAATCAGACCTCTCTAACAGGTCTTATAAACCAAATCCTGTAAAATGTGTCCCACTCTGCAGCCCGCTTTCCAGTAGAACCTTTAATATTTTGTAGAGCAGTAAAGGAGGGGAAGGTCACTGAAAGGACAAACAAGAAGGATGTGTAGGAATATGCCAAAACTTCTACATCCTGTGGAGAAGTGCTCCTCATGGTTTAGTGCAAACACAACAATGAGGAAATCTCTCCAGTTCATCCCTGCCCACGTAACCCACTTCTCCAGACTCTCACACGGGAAAACACACACCAGAGCTTCCAGATGGGAGGAAGATTCAGTGTCTCAGCCCACATTCACTGTTTCCGTGATTCCATTCAACTTGAGCCTTTCTGCAGGACCTCAGCATTCAGCTTTTATCTCCCATGGCAAGGGAATGTTGTGCTAGATATAGACCTTTAGCCAAATCTCAAATTCTTAATTTGACCCAGATCTAGGGCTTTATTTAATGGAGCTTGGCTGATTTATGTGAACTGAGAATGTGGCATATTGTCCAAATCAGAATTCCACATCTCAGCAACTGAGTAAAATAAAACCTTGACTTGTGAACACAGAGGTCCAAAGGCAGCAATATAAATATTTTTAAATGCTCCAAGTTTATATTAGATTTAACTTGCTATAAACCATATCCAGCATATTTAATACAGGATTAGTTTATAAAAAATAACTTAAAAAATAGAACACAGTTCAGACAAGATCAACAAATACATTTGGGTAAAACCAGGTATAGATTTTAAAGTAAAGTTGATAAGCACTGAAAAAGCAGCTTGCAAAACTGCAGATATTTGCACATTAAAAAAGAATAAAACCATAGAGAAACACACTCAGTGCACTGCTTTTAAATTTTACCCCTTGCCAATTAAAAAGGATGTGTTTAACAAAAAGCAACAGAGAATTCTGAATCCATATGATTGCTGTGAGTATGGGAGACTGGACATGATATAGCAGCACCATCAAAAGTAGGTCCCATGGCATTTTTCTTCATTTTGAGCAGAAGATAAACCTTGTTCATACTTCTCACAGCTTTTCTCTTACTTTCTCTTGGAAGTCTTGTAGTTTTCTTTGCTTCACCCTCGTCAGAGCACAGAGTGTGTACATGGCAAGATGTGCCACCCCCACAAGATTCAAGTAGATGAAGCTTGCTCAGTAGTCACAGACTTCTGGTAGCATGCTTCAAAGCATCTTTCCCACGCAAGTTAAAAATTTTGAAAGCCTATGACAGGAGTAATTTTTGATAGGAGAAAGCACATTGTTAAACAAACCCCGCTTTTCTGGCAAATCAGTGTTCCTGGTCACTAAAGCTTAATTTAACAGGTAACCAGACTTCATTTGGTCTAAAATAAACATTGGCCAATTAGTACACTTTTCTCTAGACTCATTCTTAGAAATAGGATTGATTTTTTTCCAGCATTAACTGGTATGTGGCAGACACCTAGGAACCAGCAAGGGTGATGAAAAGCCTGGCAGACATAAAAGTAAAAACGATGTCTAAAAAAGGAAAGCGATAGAGCGAACATAATTGGCAAATGATGCAATAAGGACAACTCTCCTCTAATTTAATAAGAAAATGTGTCATCTTTTTAAAGACCCAGAAAGTCACAGATGCAACTTTATACACACTGGTCAACTGGTAGGCAGAAAAAGGAAATATGTAATAGCAAAGTGATTCCACACAGAAATTCTACTGTGAAAGAAGAAAAGATGTCAGAAACAAAGTCATCAGTTAAAATTTGTTAGTAAAGGACAGATTTTTATGCTAAGATACTTTTTGATATACCTCAATTTTCTTGAAATTTCCTGTAGTTGCAAATATTTAAAGCTTTTAAGAAACCTGTAGTTATCAATAAGTTTAAAAAATGGGACATCTTGGATAATAAAGAAAGAACAATAGTCATCTAATTAACATTATTTCATGCTGAACAACCTATTTACTCAGCTGTATGTTTGCATGTAAGACTGCTGTTATCTCTGGTATGCAGGAAGAACAGAAAAAAGAACTTTTATACAGTGTATAATTGACAGACCTACAGCAGAGCATAAAAGAAAAACAGTTTCCACATTATTTAGTATGCAATTTACAAGTGTTTTCTCTTGAGTTCTGTTGATCAGTACCAGAACGCTTGATTTGTAACCATGTCTTTATACCACGTGTTCTTGACCAATATGAGACAAAGATTCAAGATCTAAAGAAAATTGCAGTGCATATCACTTTAAGCTACCAAGGAAATAGCTACAGATTTATGCCAAGATTTAAAAAATCAAGAAGAAATAGTTTTTAGGGAATAGCTTCATAGATAGAGTGTATGTATTTATTTCACTATCCTGTGTCCTTATAATTTGGATGTTTCTGCATGGTTAGTACTAATTTTTTCAGGAAGTTCTACCTGAATATGAGGAAAAACTACTGTATAGATAACAGAGCACTGGAATAGGTTGTTCAGAGAGGGTGTGGATTCTCCCTTACTGGAGATATTCAAGAACTGTCTGGACACAATCCTGTGCCACGTACTCTCGGCTGACTCTGCTTGTGCAGAGAGGTTGGGCCAGATGCCGCATGTCCAGCCTCACCCATTCTGCCATTACGTGAATATCAACTCTGAAAACATATGAGAAATCCTGAACACACTTTACATTTATGCTCAGAAATTTAAGTCTAAATTAAGAAGTGAAGACCGAGAGGGGATCTGATCAATGCACACAAATATCTCAAAGGCAGGTGCCAAGAGGATGGAGCCAGACTCTTTTCAGTGGTGCCCAGCAACAGGACGAGGAGCAATGGACATAAAGTTCTTCAACATAAGGAAGAACTTCCTTACACTGAGGGTGGCAGAGCTCTGGAACAGCTGCCCAGGGAGGTCACGGACTCTCCCTCTCTGGGGACATTCAAAACCTGGCCGTGTTCCTGCGTAACCAACTCTAGGTGACCCTGCCTTGGCAGGGGTTGGACTGGATGATCTCCAGAGCTCCCTTCCAACCCTACCAATTCTGTGATTCTGTGAATTGGGAATAAAACTGTCTCAATAAACAATAGGTTGTTCAAGGCTGAAGATATTTTTTAAAGGAATGTAGACTAAAAGTAATTTATTTTCACTTGAATTTCATGGAAATATTGATGCTTTGCTACATTGCCACTGAAGAACAGTGGATCTGGATTTGGAAGGTTTTGTATTTTATTAAATGGATAGGAATTGCTAAACAGAAATTATAGAAAAATGCAGAAAATAACTAGGCGGATTGGCGTATCACTAGACCTAAATCCCCATTTTCCTAAAAACACCCTTCCCCACCCATTGATGACCGAAGGTCAAAATTTACAAGAACTCCAGAAAAGGAGCCAATGTTAGGGCTCACATTCAGTTTCAGTCACTTCTCAGAACCCCCTAATACCCATATGCTCTTGCTTTGTGATATTATAAAAAGCACAGCTACACTGGCACTGGATTAAATCTTCTTCTTGAGGGAGAGAAAGAAACGTGTTGCATGTCAAACATGCAGCCATGGCATATACTAGCAAAAGCAGGCACACAAAAATGTATCTTCATCTTAAGCAAAACACAAATAGAAGGACAATGGTCCATGATTCTTTGTAAAGTCTTTCCCCAGCTTGGGAATGGATTGGATCCTGAGAACTTTCCCTCTCCCTCAGTTCATAACCTGACTGATAGAACACAAGTATCTAACACCGGCCCACAGTGTTAAATATACTTCAGGAAAGACTGAGAAAGAACCAGTGTTATTTTTAGAAAAGCAAAAATGCTCCATTTATTATGCTCATTCCAAATTCCAAAAAATTAGATATTTTCCATCCAATGGTGAAATTCCCTTCTGCTGACTTGGCAAAGAAAGGCTACTTTGAACAGATTTTGTACATCTGCTACATCAGGAAAAACACCTGCTGACAATTTTCGAGTTTCCCAACACATAAGTCTCTAGAGTAATTCAGCATCTAAGTAGCATACAAGTTTCATAATATTGTAAGTCAGAGTAATTGTGTTTAATTTGCCTTTTCATGGAAAGATACAATCCATTTATTATGTCAGTACAAAGGCAACTTAACCTGCCACCCAGTGATTAAAATGCCAGAGTGAGATAGATACTCTGTGAAATTAAACATTTTTCTTACCTTTATTATCTGACATGGCCAAATGAATGCAGGAAAACATTAGGAGCAAAATGTTTAGAGGAAGAACATTTCCTTAACATTCAGCAGAGAATAACACCAGCCAGGCAATTTACATTAACTGGGAAAACAGCTACTAACTGTCCTAATATCTTTGGTACATCTTCAGAAAAAGTTCTTGATTGCTTAGGTTGAGTACTTTGGATGTCACTGCTTGGGATACTGGAGCAGCAGGCTTATACGAGGAATTCATGGGGCATTTCTCTTGGCAAAACAAGTAGAACTCAAAAGTTGACCACTTAAAAATAATACCAAGAGTTTTCAGCATGTGCCTGCATCCAGCCTCATTCTTCTCTACTACCATACTCTGCACTTGCAGAGCAGTTTTCCTGTTACAAAATAAATCTGCATAGTACCTCAGAGCAGCCAACTTTCTCTAAATTGTTTGTGGACAAGTCAGT
Organism: Machaerirhynchus nigripectus; assembly: GCA_013397975.1. Classification (NCBI taxonomy): domain Eukaryota; kingdom Metazoa; phylum Chordata; class Aves; order Passeriformes; family Dicruridae; genus Machaerirhynchus; species Machaerirhynchus nigripectus. The sequence continues at coordinate 807,185 of VZRQ01008886.1, forward strand.
TAAAGGCATTTCAAAGTAGCTCAGAATGATTATTTTCAATTCTTTTTACTTCCTGCAAATGCTCTTTCACGTTCCTGGAGCGTATTTCCTCTGCAGTAGGTACTGACTGGGGAAAGCTCTGTTTTGCTTGCCCTGGTAAAGGGTTTTGAAGAGTTTTAGCTCATCCGTTTTTAGGGGGTTTATTTGAGTGGGTCTTGGGGTTGTTAGGGTTGTTTTTTGGTTTGATTCAAGATATTTTAGCTAGACAGGAAGGGTAATGGAGAGAGTGAGCTACTTTTCCAGGTTCCTGGATTCCTTTGTTAAGCTGGCGGGAGGGAAGGCACTGATGCAAAGCTAGACATTGCCACCCCGTGGCCAGAGGCTCTCGGCCGGCCAACTCTGGAGCTGGGCCCGCAAAACACGGAGTGTTCAGACCGAATTAGAGGATCAGGGTCCTGGAAATGCCAGCATGAAGGGGGATCAACTTCTCCAAGCAGGCCAAAGTTGCAAAAATGGGGACATGAGAAAGCAGCGAAGCTCTTAGTCTAGTGAAGATACTACTGGACTACCATATGGCCAGGAATCCTGTGCCAGATCCAGTTTCCATGCCAGACACTATTTAATGCAGAGGTACATGAAGCAAGGCTGTCAGAGTGTGGGATATCAGCCATCTGTTACTCCAAAGTAAGCTGCTTATCCATGAAGGGGGGGACAGGGCTGCCCTCCCTTGCACCAACACACAGAGAACATGTTGAATTTGGCATCTCTTTTTATTGAGCCAGGAGAGGTGGAGAGGACAGGCCCCTAATTGCCTGAGTACAATACTCTGTATTTTTGTCTTTGGAAACATGAGCTTCTACAACAGGACATCCTATCCAGTAATTAAGTATTTTATACCATCATATCATCACTACGATTTCCTTCTCTGCAATCCCATTTTAAAAATGAAGGGGTGACACTTAGGAACATGTCATTCCTGGATGAGAAAGCACCACAAGTACCTGGCTCTATATCTGACAAGGTCCTAGACGTGGAGCTGCTCACAGGCACCAGTTCATGCCTTCCTGGAAGCAGAACATTGTTATTTCAAATCAAGCAGAAATACCTACAGTGTGTCAGTTCCTGCAGAGCTTTTAACAGCTCAGCAGGGCTTTTTCCTCATTAAGAGTATCAAAATTTGCTACTGATCAGCTACATAACTCATTCAGGGTAGAAGCCCCCTGAATCTTCATGTGCTTCCTATGTTTTTATTTATCATTCAACCATCCCATCTCTCACTGTCTTTTCTAACAAACAGACTCTGCAGAGGTGTGATTTTATATCCTGTCTAGGAGGTATTAGACTCCAGTCTGTTCAGCCTTTTTGCTTCATTAAACTGGAAGAATGTTCTACCAGTTACCTGGCCAAGACTGATCATTTACATAACAGCTGTGGGAAAACAGTTCTATAATAATCAGATTTCCATTCAATAAAGACTTGCACCAGGAAGCTCACCAGGTAAGATTCATCTCACACACCTGTGGAATTCTACATCGCAGACAGTTGACCATTTTCTGACGCTAAAGAGACCAGGCTCACCTAACGGGCATCTCCCAGGGAAGATGAATCCTACCACTCCTGATTGGATGAACAGGACTTATCAGTGTAACTGTTTTACCCACATTCAGTTCCTCCCAGAACTTGTAAATTTCAGATTTGCTGTTCAAGTGCATTGATTGCATTTGTTATCTCAGAATCATAAAATGATGTTGTGTTTCCTGGAGAAGAAAATGTATTTAAAGACCATACATAACCAGGTTTAGAAGCAGCTTTTAAAAATAAAAAATGCCATTTACATGTCTAATAGGAATGCAGTTCTTTGAAATCCTCTGCCTGTGATGCACTATAATGACATGCAGTATTAAAACAGAATTCCCATGTCACCAGAGCAAGGAGAGAATTCAGGTCCTGCCTTTTCAAAACCCAGATATATTTTTATATATTGAGATACTGACTTCAAGGGAACAGTCAAGAAATTCCATATACTATACACTGCTCAAGCACAGTTTAAAGAGTGAATTAATAATAACTAGATTGCTATGAAAGCAAAAATTCTGTGGAATCAAGGCAACAAGATGAACTAGCCATGCAAGAAGGATGATACGCCTTATCAGCAGAATTGAATTCCAGATAAAGTGCAGCTTCCCTTCCCAGAATACAGAGACAGCCTATGACTGCAGCAATCAGAGTCAACAAGAGGTTACAAATTTAGCTAGTCTGAAAACCAGATGAAACAGAAAATACAATGTCAAGCCCTGAAAAGCAAGTTAATGAACAGAGAGCAACATCCACAATTTTCACAGCTCTGCAGAGATCATACAGGACTTTTGAGTTTTCAGGTCAAGACAATGAAGAGCATTACAGGATAATTAATTTCCCATGCTTAGTGGGACAATATGGCACCAGTATGAATCTGAGTCATCAAGTCATTGCTAAGTCACCATTACACTAAAACTTTCAACTTTAAAGTGTCAAAAGAGAAAACAAGCAAACAAAATGCTTTTTGTATAAAGAGCCTTCTAGAAATAGCAAATACAAAGTGCTTAATCTCAAAGGTACAGCACTGAAATGCTACTTCACTCTCTGGACCTTGATCTAAGAGCAGGACCATAGAGAGTTACCTTGTCTACTTAAGTCATCACACCTCTTCAAGGTAATTAAAAGGTCACAGTTATCATGATAGTGGCAATTATCTGTGCTACAAATCATGGAGAGACCAAGGAAAAATATGCACTTCCCACTTCCCTGGAGAGTATCTTCCCTTTCAGTCTATATCAATAATATCTATATGTGTATATATATATATACACACACAACTATATATGTAATATACATGTAATACATATAATACATATACATACATCTGCTCTCCCTATAGGAAAGAAGTAAAAAAGCTGACAAAGAATTCACAAAGTCAAAAAAAAGACAAAAATCAGATACCTGAATATATATAGAGAGAAAGAATTCAGAGCATGCTATGAATAAAAGATTTTTGGAAAAGAAAGATTCTTAGGCGAAAAACCGAGGCAATGAGATTACATAGATACAGAGATCAGGAAAAAAAACATAAAGGTGTGTTTTTCACCTTTCCCCAGGCTTGACAGTATAAACAAACAGAACATGTAGCCAACAGCGCCATCTGGTTTCTGAGGCTGTATGTGCAACTTTCAAAACCTCTTGATACTTCCCTTCTTTGCGATATCCCTTACACGTAAAATAAATCAGCAATTTCCATAGAGAGTTCTTAGGAAAATGAAAAGGCATAATCTCAAGGTGAATCCGAATATGATCTAATACATCATTTCTATCATAGCTTTGGTATGAAAATGTTTTGAGACAAAGATTTAGAATTATTAAATTTAACAATAGGATTTTTTTTGTAACTAAAGTGAAACAATACATTTTCCTGAAAAATATTTAGTTCTGTGTAACAAGTAGGAAACACTGTACTAAGTCATTGCAGGCAATACTGACAGTTCTGGAAAGGGCAGTTAAACAAATTGTCTTGGAAAACAGGGAAGGAGAATCTTCACATGACCACTGAAATCCACAAAACTGCTAATCACATATTATGAGAGCTTCAGTTCTACAAACCAGTTATTTATTACTACAATATATATGTAAGTTTTCTTGAATTATAAGATAAAGCTTAACTGGTGCCCATAAGTACTGCAGTAGATGAATTTGACAGAAAATGGCGGGGGGGGGGGGGGGGGGGGTGAGGTCTGGGGAACTGGGTAAATCCAATTCTCAACCCCATCTAACATACTTTTGCAGATGCATTTTCTTGAAGTCAAAAAAAGTAATAAAGCTAGGTCAGGCAAAGGAAGCCACAATTCATATTGAGTGGTTTTTCTTCAGTAACACTTTATTAAATATTTTTCATTGCATCCATGCATTAATCATTTTCCAACATCCAGCAAGGCAGAAAGACATAGCAAAGAGGAATGTAAAAAAAGACTGTTGGGTTTTGGTTCAAAGACTGATCCTTAAACAACAAGTACAAGATTGTGTGTCTTGAAGACAATGAAATGTAGTTCACTGTCATATAAACTGGTAATTTAGTCTGGGATGATGAGATCCAGTTTACAGCACACAGACAATGAGTCACTGAATGCAGTCTGCATCCTCCTACAAAGTCAGTGCAGTATTTCTTTAGGTGCTTCTGTAATAGTTAGGTTGCATTTTCCAAAAATGTTTGTGAACTCTTGTAACACTGATCAGGAGCTAAATTTATTCTCCTAACATTTAGCTCTGTTGCAAAGGTTCTTGCTTTTTTGTAAAAGAAGAGAGACATTTCCCGATCCACGAGGAAGTTATGGTAGATCACAGCAAGCCTGGTGTAAATCTTCAGCTGAGCTTTTTTATTGCCCAAGTCCATGGCAGCAGCAAGTGCCAAGTGGTAATAGCCAGCTGCATCAAAGGGGTCCTGAAACAAGATGCTCAGAGATAGTACAACCAGTGCAAGAGGACAGCAGAGCTCAGATCTGTAAGTATCTAACAAGAATAATACAGATTCTGAGCTTCAGTTTGCCCACTTTACATTCCAAGCACAAAAAACCAGAACAGGGCAAGATCTGATACTATGAAATATTACTCAGTATAAAAATTTGCTCCAGAAGTTATTAAGATTTCTTACCTTAAGGTCATAGAATATAATATCTCCTAAGATCGAGTACACCTTGACATAATAGAGTGTTTCCTCCTCAAACTCCAGAGGAGAGGAACAGAGGGACAAGGCCTTTAAATAGAAATGTTCAGCTAGTTCACAGTGACCCAAATGGTGATGGATGGCTGCCAGACGATGGTAAGATATTCTTTCATTTAGCTGATTTCCTAATGAGATAACATATGAGTCAGGATAAAAACAAAGAGACAAAGTACTCAAATCTATACGCTACTTTAAAAAAATTCCTATATTGAATTTGCTGAACTTTTATTGAATAAAATCACTTTTGCTAAAGACATACATGGTCAAAACCTGCCCTTGAAGAAAAATCCTATGGAATTTCTGAATTTCCTGCTGTAGGATTTGAAAGTGTCTGGGATTTTAAGAAATAACTACATTCGTCTCTCATGTACATATATACACACACACTGTACATACTTAAAAAGAATGCAAATAGATTATTATGAAAGAAATTAATGAAAGACAGTTAATGGGAATAAAGACTCCCTTGCCCATCCCAATATATATTCTACATGAAAAATTATGACAAAAATATTATTTTCAGACTGATCAAAATGACCTGTCTGTGCTTTTACAGAGGGTTAAGAAGGTTCCTAATCAGTTGAACTGCTCCCAAACTTGAAGAATAGTCATTTTGAAACCAGACCTATCATTTTTGATTTTTCCATCTGATGTTGGTTCACTATCAAGGCTATGAACAAATCTGAATATATTTGGCTCTCAAAAGCCTCTTAGGACAACATTATTCATGAGTGTTATATCTTAGCCATTAGAAGCACACTCAGTTTTGACATTAAATTCCAATTTAATTCTATGCGCTATCAAAGGTTTTCCGTTTGATCCTAAATTAGAAGACGAAGCAATAAATTGCTCATTCTTGAATAGAGCCAAAAATATTAATTATAGTAGTGTTAAGAAATCTTGGCAAGAAGGGACTTTCAAGGGAAGAAAGCTTTACATTCAGAGTTCTGCTGTAATTTTAGAGGTATCACTCATACTCAGCTATAATGGAAATTGTTCTTACCTAAATTTACACTGAGGATGAGAGCTACTCTCGCATATTCCAGACTTTCCTCATAAGCCTTCAGATTCATCAGCAATTCCACCAATTTATTGCATAATCTGAGTTCAGTGGTTTTGTTGCCAGTCTGAACAGCAAGTGGGAGAGCCCTGTCCTGAAACACACAACATCAGCTTAGGTATGGCTGCACCCCAAGATGTGCACTGACAGGCTCTCATTTATGTCAAATCAAGTAATTTTGAGTTTCATTTTGCTCTTTTCTTAGAACAGGTCTTGCAACTGGAAGAGGATTTGAAATGGCTGATATCTACTAACACATGACAAGAACTCAGCTGCAATAGGTTATAAACAGTTTGCTGAGAGGTTCAGCTTTTGGTTCAGCATGTGTAGAATACCTGCTATGGTGGGAGGTACATAACTATCAATGCAGCAAAAAAACTGCACAAACCCTGTAGAAAGTCACTGCTTTCTCCTTTTCCCAAGTACCATTGAAAAATATGTCTCCAGCAGCTTCAAACAATTCCATTCCTAAATTTGGATCTCCTGTGCAAAGAGCAGCATCCTGAGCAACCTAAAAATAAACAAGGAATGGGGAAAGAAAGAAAGAAATTGAATCTTGGTTACTCCACAGTAAAAAAAATTAGTAATTGAAAATATTAGCAATTGAAAAAAGATCTCTCCTATTATAATGACAAGCAAGTCTGTATTTGATGTGAACATGCTCTTTTTTGGTACCCTGCCTTTAAGTAAGCCAGTGGCAGTGGCTGAAGAAGAAACAAAAACCTGGTTTCCCTTTTTCTGGGAATGGTATCCTGCTACCTTTGTTAGCACAAGACACATATTTGATAGCTGCTGCATACTAAATTTGAATTAGATCAAACATATCATAGAAATAAATTCAAGTTGCAAGTTAGATATTGCTAACCACAGATTTAAAACCTGTGAACTGATTTCTGTAAATAAATGCAGGTCTACTATTGTATTCTCATGGATAAATACATGTCTTGTTAGCAAAAAGGATTTAATAAAAGACAGCATGCAAAGCAAGATTACCAGGATCCTCAGTCATTGATAGAAGAAATAGTAATGAAAATGTCTTCTTTGGTTTTCAAATTGCATTCAGTTAATACAAGTCCTTCTTTCTACTTAGGCACAGAGGTGTGCAAGACACATGCCTCTGCTCTCACAGCTGAAAAGACAGCAGCTCCAGCTGGCTCTGTGTCATGCTAGGCATGGCCACAGAAGGAAAGATTCAGATGCTTTGGAAATGCTTCCTAAAGAAGCTACTCTGTTTTCCTCGGAATCTGGCCCACAAGCCAGCATGCTGAAGTGATTATTCTCTGTTAGCCATCAGCATTATAGCATGCACATGTCATATAATTGCTGTGGTGCTGTAGAGCTGGTGAGTGGTGAAGAAGAAACACACAGAATTAACAGGAACTAAGAAAGGTCACTGCCTAAAATCCTTCCAGAGTCAAGCAACAGAATTAAATGGAGCATCAGTGGAAAATGCTGAGACTTTCCTTTCAGCTGCTGAGCGTTACATGAATGATGCCACTATATGTTCAGAACATCAACTGGCAAAATCTACGGAATTTTTATATCTAATTACTTACTCTTACCATGCCACCTGCACGACACTGATACCATGAGCATGCCTGGAAGTGTTGACAACATACCTGAATGTAAAGATCTACAAGCTCATTCTGCCTCAGAACATAATATATCTTTCCTGCCCGTAGCCAAGCATATGCCTCCTTCTCTTTTTTCTGGAGATCTATAAATATTCCAAGGCTTCTTTTGGTATATTCCAGAGCTGACCTGTAGGCCCTGAAACAGGGAAAAGTGAAAATCACAGAGGGGTTATTCAAAATTTCAGATGGTTTTCTTCATAGTGAGAAAAGCCTTATGTTAATATAAGAGACATTGTTTCCCCTATTTAGTGCACAATTACAATTTCTCAGCCATATTACACTAGTAACTAGAGAACTCAGTCTTTTTCCTCTTTTTTTAATCTATGTTTCCTCTTAGATTTTTAGCTATTATATTGGTATATATTATAAAAATATGTTATATGTATAAAAATATATTATATATATGTAGTTATGTCATCCATCCAGTTTATCATGTTATATTGCATATTATTTCAAGATAGTTTAGCTTTGCCCTTCCTCTGCCTCAAACTTGTGAGAAGTCTTTCCTCACCTTTAACTCTTCTATTCCTAAAAACTTCAGAAATAAATAGTATTTTTTTTTAAAATCTATGAATCTGACTTAAGTGCAATTCTGACTAATCAAAAATTGTTGAAAAAAGCAGAAGAAACTGGGAGGAGAGTGGTATGGCAGAGGAGAATGGAACATGTCATGATCAGTTCTAGAAGCACTTAAATTATCAGATTTATTGATGATATGGTGCTTTATACCAGACATAGAAACCCCAGACTTACTAAATCTTTCTCCATCTTGTCCTAGACTCCCACCACCTTGACCCAATGCATTTTCTTTGGAGCACAAGCCACAAACATATTAAAATATAACATAACCTGCACAGTTACGGTGAACCCTTCCACAGTGCATCTTCACAACAGCTACTTAGGCCTCCAAAGAGAGCCAAAACAAATCTAAAATTAATACCCTACCTTGTACTTCACACTATCAAGATTTCAGTTGTCTCTACAACATCTCATCTGAGGGGGGAAAAAAAAAAATCACAGAATACTGTGATACTCTGCTATTATCTGGTAGCATGCTAAGGATAGACTGTCAACATCTGGGAGCCAGGCTCCTGGGATGTACAAATTCCATGTACTACAAGCACACATACAGCTTCTCCAGCTAGTGAAATCTTTCTGCAAATTCCAGGAAGTTTGAAATCCTAGCCAACTCCTTTGTCTACAGTCTCTACAAAGCATGGTCACCAACTATATCATTAAAAAGCAGTAACAAAGCAAAGCAAAATAAATTGGGTGACCTACTAAGCATGTTAGATACTCAGAGTACAGCCACTTTAATGCTAAAATAGGCATCTGTTCTCCTTCCATGACTGAGAGTATTTTTTGCATCCTTACTGAGGCATGCTTGAAAATATCTGAATATAAACTCCTTGAAGTACAGCGAGAAAAAACCCAGACAAAACAGCCTTAAAAAACACTTTAAATATTCTTCGAGAAAACTGTAAGTCTCCTCAGCACTTACTACTATCATTTAACTTGTGCAGTCTGTTATTTCAATAGATCAGAGCAAAATAATTGTTATTTGGAAAATAAGAGCAATATAGAAATTGCTGAAGAGTAAAACTATGCAGGCTTGCACATCAGCTTCATACTTATGTAAGTTTAAAAAAAAGCCTTTTCTCGAAGAGGAACACTTACATAGAGGCAATTTAATGCCTGACCTGTTTGGAATATGTCCTTTGGTGTCTTAAAAGAAAAAGTCTTGTACAAATCATTGCAAACAAATCACCTCATATAGCAGTCATCAAGAGCTGCATAACATAAAATAGGTTTAAAATGTATTTACATAGATTTTAAAAATAAATTGGTTCTTGATTAGTGGTTCTAATCCCTGCAGAACATCTTGTCTCCCTTGAGAGATTATAGTTACTTAAAAAGAAACAAGAAAATTCTCCGTTAGCACTGGACTCTTCAATTCTGATAAAGCGTATTACCAAAGCAGAGAGAGAAAAAAAAAAATCAGTCATATTCAGCTTCTGCACAAATTGAGATCCTTTGCAGGATGAAAAAGTTAAAATCAGAATGAAAGAAAAGTCATTCAGCATGTCTTACCTTTCTGTTCCTAAAGATAAATAGAGCTGACTAATGGTTTCCAAAATTTGTCCCTCCAGAACTTTGTTGGACATCTTTCTAGCTAAAGATAGTTGATATTCATTGTAGATGACACATTGAGTCTCACTGGGAACAACTGTACTGTAGAACTGACACAGCAGTTTAATTGCTTGTAGTTGGCCTAGGATAATAGATTGGAAATATGAACATGGATCTCTCTTTTAAAATGAAAATTAATTAATTTTAAAATTATTCGTTCTCGTTGTTTCACAAATTACATCACAGACAGCTAAAAACATAGAAATCATAACAAGAATATCCCACTGCCATTTTTTTCTCCCTCAAAATTAACAAAGGCTAGAGGTTACTTCAAACCTCATTTTCACAATAAAATAGGAACAGAGTCACCTTACCGATATAAGCTGCCTTAATCATGCTAGGAAGAATAACAAACTAAGATATGCATCTTCTAAATACAGATCTAACATACCTGCATCAGCAACATTCCCAAACAGGGTACATTTTGTAACTTATAAAAGATATACTTACTCTCCAGATGACTTGTCTCCATGGCAACTAAAAAAGCCCATTCATAATAAAGCCTTCCTTTCTCTCTTTCAGTTCCACCAACATAATAACATCCCAGCTGAAGGAGGACTTGGATAAAGTCTTGACCACAGTCCATAATTGGAAGCTTGGAGAATAGCTTAACTGCCCTGATAAAATAATGTTCTGCCAGCTTGCTGGCTGCTGCATGCAGGCAGAGTGCCCCAAAATTAGCCAGGGTTATGGCTTGGTTATGGGTCATCTCAGTCTCTTCTGAAAGACGCAGTGCTTTGTAGTAGCTCTCAGCAGCTTCTTTTGTGTTGCTTGTCCTTTTCAAAGCAATGGCAAGCATGTTATAAGCGATGCCGAGTTGCTGGGGATTGCTCCATGCAGAGCCTACAACAGCATTTAAAATGGCTAAAGCCACATCATATTGCTTGTGAAGAACGTACAGCCAAGCAAGTGAAACCAAGTAGTTAATAGTTTCCTCTGGCTTAGCAGAAGCTGAGTCCAGTGCTTCCAACATGTAAGCAATGGCTTTTCCATACTGTTTGTGGTGGCTGTACAGCTTTGCCAAGCTAAGATAGAGAGTGCTGCACAGTCCTTCCTGCTCATTAGTAAACACAGAAGAAAGTGCTTGTATGAGGTAAGGTGCAATTTGGGATGGGAATATTTGTCTGAGTTTTCTCAGGCCGTATAGTTTCGGAGCATTTTTGATGACTAAATCAATCCTTTTCAGGGAATCCATTAAGGTACTGGAGCTCTGGGGAGAGGTAACTTTTATGCAACTTAATACGATGTGTGGCAAACACTTTTCATGGTAGGACTCTGCTAGTTTGAAGTAACAGTTGTTGGATAAACTGCTTTGTAAACCCAGGTCTTTGAGCAACAGCTGAAATCTTTCCAAGAATGGCAGCGCCTCTTGGTGCTGTTTGCGTGCACTGTAATGTTTTGCCAGTAGAAAGCATGCCCTTGCTTCTGCATGTTTGTTCTGGCTCAAAATTGTCCTCTTCAGAGCATACTTCAGTATATCTGACTCCAGGTCAGCACTGCAAATGTAGTTGGGAATTCCCATGAGAAGAGATGCAGCCTTGTCAAAAATATGAGTACACTTTTCTTTGTTCTTCTGGGTCAAGTAGATGACTGTTAGATTTGTATAAAGAGCAATCACAAAGTACAAATCATTAAACCCTCCAGCTACTGCTCTCAATGCTTCCTCAAAATACACCCTAGCTTGGGAAAACTTCAGCTTTTTGACACTGAGCCTGCCCAAGAGAAAGCACAGCCTTGCTAGCGCCCAGGACAGGCCTGCTTTCTTTGCTGCTTCCCTTGCTAATCTTAAAAAACTAACCAGGTCTTCTTCTTCTGAAAATCCATAAAACATGCTATTGGTAAATGAATAAGGGAAATCATAGAGGCTTTGGAAGTTGCTCTCATACTCTTTCCTATTTAAGAAGAGTAACAATGGCTCAAAGATGTCAGATGCTTGAACATCATCTTGACATATGTGGAAACAAGGACCTTTAGGTAGAGGAAATATTTCAGTCTTTGGAGAGCCAGCAGATTCCTTCCCTTCAGCAGCTGGCTCTTCAGCTTGAGTGGCCTCCAAATTCTTGAAGTTCTTCAGCAATTCTTCTATCTTGCCATTCTTGCTAGTGGATCCTGTGCTAGAACGTGAGCATGGGATGTCTGAAATTTAAAAATAAATTACAGATCACAACTTCCTGTATGCATGCACACAATGATCTTTGATAGACCGAGTACAACATTTTTCAGTGAAGATTACAAAAGTTACAAAAGAAGTTACAAAAAGATTATGTAAACATACTGTGATTTCTTAACAGTATGTCTAGGAGACAAGCCAAAGGTGTAAAAAGACATCAAGAAAGATGAAGTGTGGGAGACTGGAGGAGTGAGAATAAACAGAACTTGCCACGTGTAAGCAGGTTAGTGATCAGTACACTTGTCTAGCCAGGCCCTGGGCCTGATCCAACACTAATCCAACGGAAGACCAGGATTAATTCAAACTGCATTTTGTCTGTGTATACACAGAAAGTACACTCAGTGTATATTCTCTGTTCTTGCCATGTGTACATGAACAGGAGTCCTGCCACAGAAATACAATTCAGACTAGCTGGTAAGCAGATGAAAATCAAGGAAGACCCAAGGTCTGAAGTGGAGACTGGATAAAGGGCCCAAGGTCAGGGCATGGATGCTGGTTGGGCTTAAGGTGTGAGGGAAATGGGAATTCAACCACGTAAGTAGAGTAAGCCTGTGTCCTGACGCATACTAAGACAGGTCAGCCAGGGCAGGGAGCAAGACTCTGCTATTCGAGCTGGTGAAGTCTCACGTGGGTGTTTGCAAAGGTTCTGTTCTGTCCAGGTACAGCCAGACAGGCCTGTGTATTGTGCAACAGGATTTCTTCTATCAATCAAATATCAGCCCTGATTCTCTGCTGGCACAGATTATCTTTCACAAAATTACCAATTTGTGGCAACTGATGTGGCCATTGATCTAAATTCTCCTAGTGACAACATTGTTGAATACCTTAAAATATAGTAAAGACACATACTCCATCAGTTCTTAGTCCTCCCACTGTTTTCCAGCCCAGTTAATAGGGCAGGGATTAGGGATGGAGTATACAGTCATAGTCAGTTCTTAAGCTTACAGCTGCAGATCAACAGGAGCTTGTTGAAGTTACAGATTTAGAGCTCAATTCCCTTAGAGTCTCTTTTCTGAAACTGCAGCAGAATCATAAATATAAAAATTGTTGTTTAGGAGAATGTAGTACAATATGAATAATGATAGTGACAGCTTAGCAACAAAATGCTAAAGGGAAATAATTCTGCATCCTCAACAAAATATCTCCTTTGGGAAATCTATTTCTGGGACAAAGTTTTCAAGCAGACAAAAAAGTCTGCAGGAATTCAAACTCAGCAGTTGCCAGGTGCCCCATAAACAGTATTTTGCCTTGATAAACGATATGGAGGGGCTGGGAGGTGGTGCATATGTGTGTCACATCAGTAAAAGTCTTACAATTTGCAGTTGGATAGCAAGTTCTGAGAAAGGCATCTGATACCAGTGAAAACCCACAATGTCTTACTGAAAACCTAGTGAGAAGGGGTTAAAGCAAAATCTCAGAAAGCAAACAATGGGAGAAGAAAACTAGCATGTGAAGAGACATTAGAAGGAGAATAGCTGGCAAAGACACAAAAAATATCAGACATCTCATTAATTTTTTGTAAAAATTGTATGTATATGAAGTATTACCACATTCATGAGCTTTCTCAAATTCAGGTTCTTCTAATGCATCTGTAAGGAAGAAAAAATATAATGTTAGCTATAGTGTCTTGGTTATTTTTCAGTTTTAAATCTCGAAAAATAGGGCTATATTTAGTTGATAATTCTTTATGTCAGAAGAATTTGATACGTCCCCGAAATCTGGAAGAAAATAAATATTCTAAGTTTGACCCAAAGCTAACAGGGACTTACCCTCCTGCTGACTAAATTCACTGCCTCTGCATGGCTATCATCATGCAGCTACCTCTGCTCAGTACCGTGGGGAGCACATCACAGTCAGAATTAAAGCCAACATGTCCTGCATGAGGGAGGCATTTCTGCTGCATTAAAATGCAAGTGGGCGGCAAAGATGATCATTCTCCAACCAGCCCATAAAATGAGATAACAAGGAGCCCTCTAATAGTTTTAGTGTCACTCCCAGGGTAATGGGGAGAGGGGTGGGAAGGGAAATTTAGCATTGCTTGTGTAGATAAGTGTCAGACTTTTGTGGCCATTCCAAGAGCAGGTGGGTGAAAAAATATCACTCTTATTTTAAAAGATTTATCTTAATTCTGTAGACATTATAACTATAGATCTGGCTTTACATTTAAACATAGCGCATCCATACAGCATTTCAGAATTACTGGTTTTTGTAGCAGATATTTGTCAAGGCATTTCAGTTGTCATGCTGCATTCAAGGAATATTTTCACCATCTTTCATACACTTGATGCAATAGAAGGAGTACTGAGGGTATGAAGGATATATACAAAAGCAGAGGCTGTTTAAGCTCTGTTTAAGGTGATGGAAAGCTACTTTACCAGCCTTTGAGAATGACCTCTCACTGACTGTTTACTTCTGGATCTCCTTTTTATAAATGCTTTCCTGTCTTTGGTGGATGAAAGCCACAGATGCGTACAGTAGTTGCGACTTAATGCTCTGAATATCTAATCAGGGAAGTGCCCATAAGTAAATACTTCTCAGTAGACTGATGTAGAAGGAAGGAACTGAAAATCCATTTACTCAGATCACACAACAAAGTATCAAGTGAATATTGAAAATGATTGCTCTGGGTAAGCTATGTGAATCAATTGAGCTGTTTAAGAAAAAAGTGGTAAAGATAGTACTATGAGCTGGGGAAGACATAAAAGAAGGTGGTACTTACAAAGGGAGGAGAAGTGGTGAAAAATGTGCAGCAGCAAAAATAGCAGCACATCCATTAAACCCATAACATTGCTTTAGTACCTTAGAGATTTGAGCTTTTGTTCCCAGGCTTCTCATTTGAGCACAGGAGGTGAGATGTGGAGGCATTTTGCACATTGCCACGGCAGGTCTGACATGCCTCAGTTATCGTTCACACACACACAGATTTGCAAAATTAAACCAACGCACCCAACTCAAACCTACACACTGGCTCCTTTCAAACTGGAGCCTACAGGCCTGTCTCTCAGGATGGCACTAATGGAGATGAAACTTTGTTAGATATTTCACAAGCATATACCTCACCAACCGCCTGTGGTGGAATAAGAAGCTTCTGCCTCTGTTCCGTTCAGCAAGACTATTGCATTACCCTGCCTTACAGTGAGCCCCTGAAAGTAAAGCCCCAGTTACCCCAATTGCTTATGCAAACCACAGAGAAATAACACCTCTATCAGAGATTATGTTTGTGTTACTAGATTTAGCCATTTTTCTATACCTTTGAAAATTAAATCAAGCATGAAGAGGTGTATGTTTGCATTAGCTGTCAATAATTATTATGCTGTGCTACCTTTCCCAAGATGAAAAGCCAGCAGTGTTTGGGTGAACATACTGCCTTTTATAATGCAGCCATGTGAAATTATAATTTATAATTCAGTCATGTAAAAGCTTGGAGATCTGTTCAGCTCAATAAGAGAGTTTTTAAAAGCCTGCTGTTTAAATTCACTCAGAAAAAATAAAAAGACAAAAGATTTGCAAATGCTCTACTGGGAAAAGTCTTGAAACAGCAGAAAAATAACCAAGATAATATAGAGGATTTTTACATGCCATATCGAAGATCCAACTGAATACCTAGGTATTTCAAAATCGGTGTAAATGATGGAATCTCATTGAAAAAAATATTATAACAGGGTTATGGGAACTACGTCTTGTGCAGTAAAAAGGAGTAAAACTGGTACTTACCTATTCTGTACACAGAGCAAACATCTGTGATGGAGGTTTGTTTCAACAAATGTACTACTTCTTCCAAATTTTTTTCTTTTGAAAAAAAAGATAGTTCTTCTCCTTCAAGAAAATCCAGATCTTGTGGCCTAGCAAGGAAAAGAGTAACTTTGAAGGTGCCTGAAAGATGATTTGGCTTAAGGAGCTCATTGCATCAGTCAAATATGAACTTGTTAGAAAAACTAATAAAATCTTTACATTATAGGTTGTGCTGTGTTCAAAATTAGCTTCAGTCAATTTATAAAGTATGCATAAAAACTGATAGCAAATACGCTTACAGATAACAGTTTCTGCCTTATCAGAGTAAGTTTTCTGTCAGTGTCATGGTACAGTATTTTATAAGAGTATTTACTAGAAGCACAAGTCTTGAAGGAGTTATGGTATTGATTTTCTAACATCAGCCTAAAGTTACATATGAAATGGACCTGCAAGCAGCATTGAAGAACTCCTTGTTTCAGCATGCAAACAGTTCAGGCATATTAATAAGAGCAGCCTATTTACTTGGTGCCAGTCCATGATGAAATACACCCTTTTTAGAGGTTTCAGGCTGCATTATTAGCAACTATTTGCAAAGGTCCCGTTAGAGGCAAGTTAAGGCATATAACTGAGGGTACTAGGAAAAAAAACAGAATTTGGATGCTTTAACATAGATCTTGAGAGAGCAAGAAAACCTTCTGCAAGGGTAAAGCTGCTTGGATCTCGTGAGACAAAGCATAGAAACATAAACCAATGTAATAAGTCCAGCAACCTCTTTTCCCAGGAAGAAACTCAGCTATAGACTAATAATATTTTGCAACATTTAAGTAGACTTCATATTCCAATTCCTTTGCAGATCTGACTGATATATGCTATGACAATTCACACTAAACAACAAAACCCCAAAACAAAAACCCAAACAAACCAAAACCAAACAAAAAAACCCCCAAACAAGCCAAAAAAAAACAAACCCCGCAAACAAACCAAAAATCCCAAAACATAAAAAACCCCACACCTTGAATTTAATGTTGAGCATTTTAAATCTTAAGAGACTAGGTCCTTTTTTGTTTATGATCTATAAATATATATCACTCACTTGTTTCTAGATAAGTCTAGTTTAACATGACTTGTTTTTACAAAACCTATTTGGCCAGTAAACACATGTTTTCCAAGAAACCATTCCATGCATTCAATGAAGTAGCCAATGATCTCAATTTTGTCACCTTCCTGGAAACTCAGCTCTTCCGACACAATACTTTCATAATTCATCACAGCTAGACAGGATCCCACTGCTGTGTAATAAGGAGATAAATAATATTTGCAGATAAAGTCATTTAACAATAAAAACACACTTAATAGAATAGCAACTCAGCAGAATATATTTAGCAAAAGACATTCCTGGAACATGTGAGTTGAATATCTGCTGTGACAAGATTTAAAGCATCCAAACCTCATTGGTTTGGTTTGATGACAAGAATGGTAAATAGCATAAAAATCCTCAATTCCCAGCCTTTAGAAAGCAAAGCCTAGAATGTTTTCACAATTCTAGCGAAGTCCATCACACAGCAGCAAAAAGAAATGGTTTAAGTCCTTACTTTCCCTCTTACAAAGGGCTCTGAACTTGGACCAGAGTAAAACACTTGAACCAGTTCTGAACCAATCAAAACAATCCCTATGGGATAGATACAGCTATATACCAGTCAGTACAGTATAAAAACTGTCATCATGGAAGAAAATAAGCCATATTTTCTCTCTAACTTCAAACCATCTGTATAAATTTTATTTCTCTGGCAGTATGAGAAAGCAGTACACGTGAAAGACTCACAATTACATTGTTGCATTTTCATATTTGAGAGTTGCCATCACAACTACAGAGGTATCCTCAACTCAATTACTCTGTACTACCTTGTGTAGTATTTAGGAGGAAAAAGGGGAAAGGCAAAACTTTAGAGTTTGACTCTTCAGAGTTTAACCTTAGACAAATTTATACTCTCACTAATTTTACTGCAAACTAATTTTGAAAGCTGTTTCCCCATTCTAATAAATGGAAAAAAAGTTATTGAACCCTTTAGAGTATGTTCTAGCAATAGCATAGAGTAAGTTCAGGGTTATTCTAACAGTGATGTTTTAATGTAGTTTCTTACCAACTTTTCTGATGGATTTAGATTCATTTTTAAATGAAAAATCAACAGGGTTAGAATATCCTTTGAGAAACCATCTGAAAGCAGAAAAAGAAATTGAAGTTAGTGTATAGAACACTTCGCTAAACATTCTGACAATAAAAATGATATTTAAAATGCATATGAAAACTGACATATCCCTCCCACAATTAGCTTTCAATTTCAGCACTGCTCATAGACCTCAGACACAGTTATGTTTTGACTAATATTAGTAGTAAAAGAACTGCTCTTTCAGGCAAACAAACTGAACTGAGAAAGTCATGCTATTTGTCCCTGCCCCAGGTCAACAGAATAAAAATCCCAGTTTTAGGTACTAAGAGCACCAAGAACTACTGATTTTCTGGTGATTCCTGAAGTGAGTCTTTTGATATAATTTTGGTTTTGAGCTTGAACATCAACTTGAGAAACTGCATTTAGAAGGTGGATGGGTCCTGTCAATAATGTTGACTAAAAACACTGCTAGTCTGCTATGATCCACATTTAGAAGCATCTCACCCGTTACTTCCCATATTTCCAACCACACTGAAAATTGAAAATTTTTACTTTATATTACTCTAAAAGTGTTAATAGATTTTATGTCAGACTCAGGAAAAAAAAATACTAACTCACAAGATGGCAAACCAACTCTAAATGAAGCTCTCGAGGTATTTGGATTAATTTCAACTGTGTGGAAGGAATTAGAGCGTATTTTTATGAGTGATAGTGAAGACAACCTGTTCCACAACAGGTTACCCTGTACAGGCATCTCTAAGCAGAACATGTGCATATGTGAATCACATGCATAAGAAATAGGTGGGTAAAGTCAGGTACCTACTGATGGAAAGGCTCCAATGGCTCCAGAGAAGCACTGGACAACATGGACATGTCACCATGCACAGATCCACCTGTTACATCTTCAGTAAAAGCCCCAGTCTCAAAATAAGTTATTTCATTTTCTGTAACCATCATCTTTCTTATCATATTGTCAGGACATAAACCAAAAAAAGATCCTAAAACAAAAGTGGTTGAGCAGATGTCATTTTATGTAATGTTTTAGTGTCATATAAGCTGTAAAACTGGCTTCAAGAGCATTAGTAATAGTCATTTAGAAATTGAAAATCCAGTCTTTTTCAAGAATTTTCTTGCCAATTGTCAGATTTTCATGTATTTCTGTCTAGTGTCTCTTTCAGTAAAAAAAAAATTCAGAGATGAGGTCTTAAATGAAGCACAGAGCCCTCTGCTGCAATTCTGCATATTCCTATTGCAGAAATAAATGCTCCATCTATCCTGCCTCTGGCAGTACCAGCAGGTGATGCTGTTTAGGAGAAGCACATGAGCCTGGAAACAACTTATAATCCTTCTCCTGCACATCTCCAGAATCTGCAATAATGTTAAGCAAGTTGGAATGTACATCACTCCTTAATCCTTTTGGTATCCATTTATGCACCAGCTGCACATGAATTTCTTCAATCCCTTCGTGATCTCACTGAACCTAATTTGTGTTTCTTCCTTTCTTTTCTCTTCACAATGTGCATTTGGAGTGAGTAAATTTAAACTTCATTAAGTATTTGAATAGGTCTTAATGTCTGATTTGGGGATTTTAAAGAAAGGTGTTTACCTGAATTTAGCCTTAGCATGTACAGTCTTACCTTCCTGTGCTAGCAGACTTCTGTACATCAAATTTAATGATTTTTCACTTATACAGACTTCAATGCCTGTATCTTCCTCCTCTTGGGAATATAGCCAGAAAGACTGATCTAGGAATAAATTCTCCATGCAATGATTTATAAAACCTAGGCAAAAGAAAATCTAATTATTTTTCTTTGCCGTTTTACCGTATTACACAAAAATATAAACTTTCAGAGAGTTAGAGACTACTCCATTATTACTTAATGCACTGTGTATAAATCATAAAATTGTGTTCAACAAGTTCCCACAAATTGTGTGCAATTGAATACAAAATAACACACTGAACTGTTGTATGATGAAACAACTTTACCCAATGAGTGGTAGGTTAGAAACTTCCAAATTTCTTCAAAAGTTTTAAATGTCACCACAATTAGATCTTGATCACTGTGAATAGACAGGAGTCTGGCAGAAAGCTCCTAAAAATCAAAACCAATACTTTAATTACAATTATACCAGACTTGGCCACAATTTCTCATTAAGCAACACTTAGGCTAAAATACTATGTATTAAGAAGGATTAAAAAAACCCCAGGATTTTATCAGTTTGAGATACCTGTTCTTTAACATGCAGGGAGCCAAGTTTTAATCTGACTTTTTTTTAGCAATTGTATCAACAGTTTCAGTGAGGTTAATTTACAGAAGAAATAAAGACCACACTGAGTGAGACTGAAGGTTTTTCTAGTTCAGATATGTCTATGTATAGTCATATGTATAATCATATAGCCAAATGTTTATATACAGGCCAGCATATAGTAGTTCTTTCTAACAATATCCTCCACACACAGTGGTTTACAGCTTGGGAACTGCCTTTGCCAGAGGCGTGGGCATTAATTTTAAATAGCAGAAAGGAGCTAGTTTGGGGTTTTGTTTACTCGAAATTTCTCACTTGATCACTGTAAATTTTTTGGTTCTACAACCTCCTGGTGTAGATTAACCTCAGAGCTCTGTACATACTCAAACATGCAGCTCCTGTGATGCAAATTTGAACCTGCTTCCTGGTGTTGTCTGTCTTTATCCAGAAGAAATATTGAATAGTTATTTCCAAGTTCAATCTTTTTTGGTTAAAAAAAATATACTGAAGTACTATTTTTCTATTTTTAAAGATGCAGTAAGATCTTTTTGTCCTCATTTGTACTGGTTCACATTGCTAGAATAGCATTAAATTACACTTTTAACAAAGATAAGCAATGATTGTAGTAAGTGGTAATGATGGATTTTAAGAAATTCCAGAAATGCTAAAAGGGATAACTACATAAACCTGTAAATAAGTGAAAGGAAAACACATTTTGAGGGATTCTAGACAGAGAGGGGTAATATGCAGTCTGGTTGCACTCCAATTTTTAGCTTAAAAACAGGGCTCTCCAAAGATGCTGGCTATTGCCTTTCATGGAAATACAAAGAACTGTGGTAATTTATGAGACAAGTACCTGAATCACTATCTCAGAGAATAAATCACATATAAAGCTAACAGGTATAATGCTATTGTATCATTTCCCAGCATTGTACCCTTGCTCCCATCACATCAAAATGGAAATGGAGCTTGAAACAATTGAAGGACTGACTAAGAAGCTGATTCTAACTCAAGGCAGCAGGGAAGAAATTGTCCCTCAAATTTTTTCTCTAATCTGATGAGCTGATGGAGCTGATGCTGGAAGAAGATGGGGCTGATCCACTGATTTTGTGACTGTTACAGCACAATTTTAAAATATCTCTGAATTAATTCTGTTAAACTTCCATATTTTCAATTCACACAGTCTGAACACATTAAAATATAGAAGTCCAACCTAGGCTTCTTCAGCAGGCATGTCTCATCACTGCTTTGATCTTCTACATGCACCTTTCTACACTAGATTACATATTAATGAGAGCCTGAAATCTATTAATAAATTGCCAACACATGCTAAAGTATGTCAGCCTCAGGGGCTTCATGCACTGCTGAATATCAAAACAACATCCTAAGGAAACTTATCATTATCATTCTTGTTTCCTTCAAAGTCTTTTCCAGTCTGTTTCTAATAAGGCCACAAATCTAGTCTATTTGTTTGCTCTTTGCCTCCTGATCCCATCTTCCTTCCCCCGTCTCCCTCTAAACACAAACCAGAGCACAGCAGCAGGACTACAGACTGTTTGCACAGCCACAAAGTCAGCAGCCTGGTGGTGGGGTGGTCACAACTTGTGAGAGGAAAATGGTGTAGAAAAATATGTGTCCGAGGCAGTCAAAGCCATTATTAATTAAGATTTCAGTACTTTGGGTTGCTAGTGAAGGAGGCTGGAACCCATGGCACAGACAAAAAAAGAGACCAGAGGTCAAATGATATAATTCTGAATTTTTTTTCAAGAGGAAGGAAGAGACCAACCTCTATTCAAAGCAAACCTCACTGATTCGAGAGGACAGGTTTCCCATATACAAACAAATTAAAAATGGTAACAAAATTTGGTCAACACTTGTATGCTATTTAAAGTTACGGCCATTTAGCCCTAGGAAGTTTATTATTTAGGCTGTTCTCCTTCAGACTTCCTCTTTGACTTAGCAGTGAGCTTCCCAGGAAATTAGCATGCCAAATGACTCCTAGTGTCTAGAAACTGAAGTGATGAGTCAATACAAGGGCAAATTAAAATAAATCAAAACCCCATTATTTCTTTTGATGTAAATCAAAGCAGAACATATTTAAAATAAACCCCTTCAATGTCTTATTAAGCTGGGTTTATTTATTTTACACCAATTTGATGTTCCAGTCTTTTTCAATGATTCAATATTTCTAAAGTCCCTAAATGTTTTTGGGCCCCAGGAAACCAGTCACTCAAATTCAAGCACCCAGCATGTAGATGGAAATAGGGCCAAAATATCTTGCAGAATATTTCAGCAGCACAGGGTGTATTATCTGAATAAATAAAACAATTTCCAAGCAATTGACTTACACTGAAAACTGTCATCACCTCCTTGCTGTCATTTTCCAGAAGACGGAGCTGCCCTCTGAGCTGCCTTTGGAGCCTGGGATCAGGACACCCACTCTTTCTTTTTACCATTGTTAACTTCAAGGAGATATCTGGAGGAAGATATCCATTTTCAGTACTACAAGCTTTGTGAATCAGCTTTGGAGAACCAGAAAATCCCTCAAAATCATACACTGCACATTAAGATATATTTTTTCAGTTTCATGGAGAGGTAAGCAGAAGATTATCTACTCCCTGTTTCTTTCACACTTTTATTATCCTGTAGACATAGGAGCCTAGCATGAAACAATTTTGGGAGACAACAGATATTACGGATGGGGAAGGAAAAAAGAAGAAAAAAACAAGCAGGTTGGTAATTTGTCAAATTAGACAGCTCTGGGCATTGCAAACATGCCCAGATTTCCAAGTATTCCATGCATATAAAAATCAAAGCAAACAGATACTGGCATCACCAAAAAACCCCTGAACAACAAAACTCACAGATAGTTCAGCATCTTACAACCCTTCCTACTAATCTTAAATTCATAGCTATCTGATATGTCACCCCCAACACTTCAGAAGGCTTTTATAAATCGAATATTGTAAAAGCTGTTTCTCAGCTAAGCTGGTTGAGCAGTACCAACCGAGTTAAATGGCCCAACTACAAGCTCATCTACATGAATTTCTCAGCACATCTGGAAGCAGCTAGGTACCTTTTCCCAAGCCTTTGGCATCTGTTTATGAGAAGCTTTTACTACAGCTAAGGGTACAGCTCCAGCCAGCTTCTGTCAGATAAAGAGGATCTTTGATAAAGCTGCTTTCATTCTGCATTAATTCATTAATTTAGCTCAATAACAGTAAAACATAAGTTTTCAGATACTCAGATGGGCACATATAAGCTGATAATTCCCAGTCAGGAAGAATTCCAGCTGCAAAGTGTGTAAATAGGTCACACTTCCAGAAATATGGGACTGTTGTACATACTAAAATATTCTACCTCTGAGTTTCACACTTTATTCCAGTAAAATAGATGTTTTTCACATTCGAGTCTAATATGCTGAATCTTGATCTGTTTTCAGAGCGCTCCCTATGCATGTTCCCACGAGTTTTACCATGACTTGCACCTAAATTACTCATTACTTTAAGGTCAAGAGGGGTGGCTCAGAAATATAAACCTCTATTTCTGAATTACAAGACCTTTCTCTTTAAGCTGTGGTCATATAGTCAATTGTTAGTAACAAGAACACAACCTAGAGTCTCTGAACATTGTTCAGATCACTGCTAGGGAACAGAATTATTGACTTTTTCATTTTACCTGAAAACATAAAATATACTGGCACAAGAGAAGACTATTACTTAAAAATTTACGCGTTCATTTTACATAATCAAATTGGTTCTGAGGTAAATATGTAACAGTAGATACACAGTCTAATTTTTATAGAGAGTTAATGTTACTGAAATAATAATTACATTGAATTAAAACAACAGAAATACAGCTGCTTCTGTCAAAAAAAATCCCTATAATAATGCCTCAGAGATGAAATATGGTCTAAAACCCCATTATAATCTCCTGTCTGCTTCTGTGAGCCCTGACCCATTCCCCCAGTTACAAAGAAGCCACAATCTGTACACAGCAAGACAAGCAGGCACAAAGAACAAGTAATTTAACTAGAAATAACCATATGCCTGGGGAAGACTCTCTGCCGCTGGTGTGATTTGTCAGGTCAAGCCAGAGAGCAGGGAACAGCCCAGTGTTGGTTTTGAAGGCAGGAAAAGGGAAATGTGCCAGGACCCTCAATGCACAGAGCCTGCCATGAGCCCTCCAGAGGTGAAGCCTACTGAACCCACTTCCTGAAGAGCTGCACTCAGTTGACCCTTCACTGAAAATACAGCATTAAAAACAATAAAAATAGATACTTGGAAAGGCCACAACCTTTAAAAATAAGATATTTGAAGGACTGAAACACGTATGTAAAATAAACAATGAACTTTTATTTGCTTCTCTTTTTTTTTTTCCTTAGCCATTACAATTTAGTACATAAATTATTTCTGGGTTTTATAGCAGCTGCTCCCTCTTTTTATGAGAAATTCTTAACAAATCTTATGTACAAGTTGGTCACTTCACAGCTGCCATGAAATACATGATAAACTTTACAGGAGTGATGACTACAAATGTTGACATAGTTGAGTTGTCTCAACTAAAAAAAAAAAAAGTAAGCAATGAGAAAAGCAGTATATTATAAAGATAGGATGGGAAAAGATGTCTTACCAGTTGGAAAATTCTCTGCCTGACTGGGAAGGGTCCTTGAACTGACATTCACGCATTTTTCACTTGGAGAATGCTCTATTACAATAAATGAAAGGAATGGTTATTTGCCTTTTCTAAGTCATATAAATCACACTGAAAAAATACCCCATGCTTTCAAACCATTTGATGCAGCAGACAATTATTAAGAGAAAATAACTATTTTATCCCCTTCTTGCTATATAATTCCCAAACCCCACAAAAAGTATCTGCAGAACATTTCTTTCCTCCTGGGCTGGAGGGGGAAGTTAAACCTTGATTTCATCCTTTTGATGTGAAATTTCAAGATAATGGAGAATTGGTGGAAATACAGGTTCTCGGGAAACAGAATTCTCATTTGGGAGGGAGCAAGGGTCAGACTTCATTTCCTCTTCCCTTGCACCTATACTAAAAATGGCCCCCACTGATGCTTCAGTGGTATAAATTTCTGTGCCTTGTACCAATTCATGCATGGAGAAAAATAACCCTCCTCTTTATTTGTTACATGTGTAATACTTGGGAGGGGGTACTCTAAAACCAAGTGATTTGAAGTTTCAGAAAAATAACACAAATAAGGTATATTTTATATTAATAGTAATCTGCTTTTTTCTTTTAGCCTATATTTCTTCCTTTCCTTTTGGGAGTGATATACTTTCATGCTGATAAAACACCCACTGCAACCACTTCCATTTTCTCAAGGTAAATACCACTGAAGATAAGGCTTCATATTTCTAAGAGTAAAAGTGGGAGAAATAGATCTTTCATTTTCAGAAGAAAATTTCTGAGGCAATTTTCATGTATCCCAAGACATTATCCTATGAAGCTCTGCTTTGAAGAAAAAATACCCCGTAATATAGCAGGGCATGGTAATTTCAAAGCCTTTTGCATCTTCTCTCAAGTGCATCTATGAATGTTGCATGAACAAAGTCATGAAAATGAGAAGGGTACATAAAACAGTTTTCCCACCTCCCAAAGAAAGGAAGTAAGCAGTAAAAACATTGTTTTTAAGGTTTATTACAAGCATATACTCAAATCAGAAACTGAAATCCCCAAACACTTTAGTTTTGTAAGGTTTTGGTTGGGTATTTGACAGAAGCATTGGGGTTGGGGTTTTATTTGTTTTCTTAATATGGGCTATATGATGTTTATTTTTAAATAGAAACTTGATAGTAAGCTCACTGCAGTGCAGGTGGTGTTTAGGAAACATTCTAAATTTAAGTTCCCCAGAGCTTCAGGGACCATACTTACCTGTAGTTCTGCTTTTTCTGGTTTTAGTCAGGATTTCAAACAGAAGTTGTCAAAACTTTGACAACATGTTATCAATCACTTTTACAATCATTTAATAGTTGACAAGGACAATAAATTAGCATATGTTTTTGATATGTGAACTTGTCATCACCATTATTTTGATATTATTAGCTATAACCCAGCTTGAAAGGTAATTATCAAGACATTAATATCCATTTCTGTGACTCTTAGGAAAAGGCAAAGGCTATGAGCAAGCATTTTAATTACTCATCAGAGTTTAATTTAAAATAAAAATTTGCTGTTAAATTTGAGTAAAAGGCTAAGAGTAACTATAAATACATTTTAAATATATTTAAACTGTTTAAAGTACTACAATTAAGTTCAAAAACTTAATATGAACTCCTACTTAGTGGAATGGCTTGCATACCTCTTGGAAAGCTAAAAGGCAACTTTATACTGCCCTGGGATGCTTGTACCTGTTCTTTGATGTCAGAAGTGTTGCAGTTGTGAACAGAATGACATTGTGCAGGTCACAGGACATATACTTTTAAATGAAATAGGTTTTGTCCATGATTGTTTGAAGTATTTTCACGTTCAGAAAGCTCTTGAGCCTAGGGTAAAGTAAGAGCCTGGCCATAGCCACCTACCTATGTCACTCCACCCTCCACCCAAAAGGTACTTCTGACTTGCATGATTTTACTGCATGAAGTACATCTTCATTTGTACAAAGATACTACTACACTTCTGATAAAAAAAGGAACTGAGGAATATTAAAATAGAAACATGCAATTTAACTTGGCTCCCAAATCTCACAGATATAGCAAAAAGTGCTAGACAAAGAACTTATATTTCAGTACTGTGGCTCTTCGGTTCTAATAATTTTCATCTCCTCTTCTCTTACTAAAAGATAATCCATTTTTCTGCCCCAAGTGAATTTCAGTGTAGATTGTTCAATATTCCAGACTATGCAGTGTTTCTATGGAGGAAACATTGCTGCTTGTTGTATTTCAAAAAAAGCCCATCTGGGTTCTGTGATTTTGTGAAAAACACATGACAGTTCTCAGCTTGTGCACCATTTGAAGAACAGTAATTCAGGCACAAAGAGAAGTCAGGAGCAGAGGCACCAGGATGTGTTGTTTGAGGTCTTACCCATTTGTTCTTGCAACTTGTCCATCCCGACTCCATCCCGGACAGAGCTGATGGCAGCGCTGCTCTCCACGTGTTTGCAGTCACATCTGCACCTTCCCTGCTCTGCTTTGTCCCTCTCCAAGGTCCTGTCTTGCTCTCCCTCCAGAGCAGGGATGATGGCATTAGTGCTGAGCATGGATGTGCCACCTGCCACTGCCAAATTCTCCATAATTTGAAGTTCACAGTGATGCAATTAACATCATCAACAACCTGGAGGGGGAAAAAAAAACATTTCTTTTTTAAAAAGCATCAAAAAAGATGAACATATTCAGGAGCTGTCCATCTCCTGCAGGAGTTATTTTTAATTGTAATATGGATTAAAGAATTTGTTATATGCTTCTTTCAGAGGAGCTGTTGGGTAACACCCAAATTTATCCCAGAAAAAGCTCCTGCAATGAGGTGGCATCATTTCTTTAGCAACAAAGCAATAGACTTGGCTAACAGCAGCAATCCAAGGCCTGAAGTGAAATGTACTTGTGCCCACTGCTAATTATTCATTCTTGGCCAGCTATAAAGCAGAGCCTCCAAGGGATAACATCATTCACATTAACATAGGAATTGCAGGGGAAGAACATCATTTTCTAAAGGTGACAAGAATGGAACGAGTACTGCATGCTGAATTCAAACAACAAAGAAGGTTTATATAAATTCACCTAAAGAATGAATCCTCCACAGGAACCCTCTGTGCAGGAAAGCTGGCATGCAAGGATCCAAGTATCACTTTGCAGCAAAGCAGAAAAATGAAGCTCTACTGAAGCTAGAGGCTGAGTCTGGCAACAAGACTCCATTTGGCATGATCAGGAAGAAGGAATAGAAATGGAAGTAGAGCACAAGTAGTTGCAAGCTTCACTGCTCCCTTTAGTCATTGAGGTGAGACATCCTGCAATCCCATTTCTTGGGCACAAGCTACTTCAGCATCAGGAAGATGCAGCCAGACCACCAGCCAAAGCATCCACAAAGGACAGGAGTCACAGAGCCAGCACATGCCCACTGATATTTACACCCTTTTCCTCAGTGGTTTTCACATGTCTGAGTGATTTCATAAAGCCACAGGATAGATTTTGCTTTATTCCTTCATCTGGATTTAATCTGAATTCCTCTGTGTTTACTCCAGCAGTACTTATTAATGAGCTATATTCATGATGAGGGTGGCAAGCTTGCAATCTGCATGGAATTTCATCTCTCCTTTGTTTTCCAGCAGAAACTGGTTAAATCTGAAGCTGTAGCTGAAAGATGTACTTCTGCTCTGCTAAAGCCTCAGACTGGTGCCTGGTCACCAAGTATCCACTTATGATTTGCCTCCAGTCTGGTCAAGAAATGTCTCCCTTCTCCATTTACCACGCAGTGGGGTGCCCCAAAGCACGTGGTTCTGGCTTTTTCCTTCACAACCCTGCCTTCCAACACTTCTTGCCCTCCAAACTTCACATGGCAGGTCCCTGAACCTGAGCAAACCAAGTGCCAACATGAACAGCACAACAGCTGCCAGCAGCCTGCCAGGGTGGGCAGGTGCATGGGACAAGGCAGGATCTGTCTGCACAACTTTCATATTCTTTTACAGTCATTTAAAGCTTCACCCCAAATGAGCACTTCCTGAAAAAACAGTAAACTATACATAGACAGAGGCAAGTTGTGCAATTATAGAAAATTAATGAGGTATAGTTACAGGTTGTATGATCAGCTCAGAGAATTAAATCATAACCATATCTACCACAAGCTAATGAAGCATGAAGAAATCTAGGCTGGATTTTACTTTAATGTTTTCATTGTCCCATTTTGCCATTTATTCAGAAGTGCCTATGAGAGTGCTGAGGCTGATTTTCAAAAGATGCTTTTGGTGCTGCATCACAGCTCTCCATATAAAACTACATGTAAAAATTCATATATACACCTTGGAAACACAGGTAGTAACTCAAACAAGTAATTTTTATGCCTTCTCTCACAAAAGAATCTGTTCACTAACATGTCTGGTGGACACTGAAAAACTGCCTATCAGACTTGATGACCTGGTTATAAATGATTAAAAATACAGGCCTGCCAGAGGCCAAACTCACTTTGCCAGGGATGTGTTTTTCCCTTTATATAGCTGATCTTTCCCTTGAAGTAATGACAGTAGCTAACACCATTCTTTTCAGTACTGTACCAGGATTATATGTAATGCATTCCAACTCTCACACTTAAAAATTAAAAACTTTTCTGCATATATTTTGTAAATACTAGTATCTCCTATTAATGAAAACGTAAATATTTTGGTATTAATGATAATTTAATTCCAAAGGTGGTTGTTTAAATTACATTGTTCTATTAATCCAAAGCCAGTTGTTATTTTTAGATCAGGATTACCCTTAATCCCAGAAATGAAATTCAGTGTTCAGATTATTAATTTTTTCCATAAACTCCTATCCACAAGCAAAAATATTATCCTGCACAAAATTTAGGAACACAAATATACTCTGACTTGAATTATTAGAATTCATTTGAATTGGAGAAGAGATACTGATACATTTTTCATATCTTCTGCATCAGTTTATTCTGGTAAGGGTAACATATATGCAGGTCTGTGAATGAATTTAGAAAGCTTGATGCTGTAAAGAGCAAGTAGGACATCTGAACAAATCAAAATGGATATAATCTGTTTAAGAAGGTTCAGTCATATTATGCCAGAACCTAAACCAAGGGGAAAAAAATCAGAATGAGTGAAAGAAAAGCAAAACAGGTATGTTCTTATGTATGGTTTCTCTTGGTTATTCCAAGATGCACAGAAGAAAAACTCAAATCTCAAACATTTTTAGCAGTCACATTCTCCTCTACAGAATCCTTTCCCATTTTTAATGTTTGTCTTAAATACCAAACGTGGCTTTGCCTAAGTACTGAGAACAAGATAGTCAACTTTCCTGTAGTTAGGCCCCTTGTCTACCTAGGCCCTTTTGAATGTTTATCTGGCATCTAGATGTACCCTAAGTGACACAAATTGGGTCCCAAGTGACAAAGATTTCATAAAAGTTTACACTGCATCCCTGTACTTTTATTATTTACCTTTAACTGTCATGTAAGAACCCCAAGAAGTAAAACTCTAACACATAAGCAATGCTACAGTATAATTATCCTATTTATTATGCTGGTGCCTTCTCAATTATTAAACTGTTCCAGCACAACTTAAAGCAGATTTAATGGCACAAAACCAGAGAAAAACATTCATCCAATATAAAACAGCTTTAGAGAATATTGAACTGCAGTGCTTGAGTCACTCTCATTATTAGAGATTTTTTCATAAACCTCTAATGCCAGTAAGGATCACAGCAAGTTAGCAACTAACCATTTGTTTATAGCAACAAATACAAGATTAAGATCTTCAAGATTAAAGACCTAGCACTCACCATATAAAGTTTGTCTTCTCTAACTAGTTCTTACAATCTACATTTATGTGTAGATTATATGTGCTGACTAAGCATTTTATTTATAATTTAGATAAAATTATTTTTCTCATGCTCTTTAAGGCTTGACCAAAAAATTACTATTTGGAGCAGGATGTTGGCCATAAAACTTAATGACCTTCCTGTTTTTCTGAACCCAGAGCCAACCTCTACTCAAAATAAAAGCCACGCAGGCCGTATGTGGCACTCCCCACTGCTCAGGGGGACCCTCAGTTTCTGAGGCAGCAGAGAGAGTAAGGAGAGGCAGACACTGGACAGCTCAACACCTTGAGTGCCACTGGGTGCACTGGTGTCCTCCCTCCCTGTGGCCAGAGCTCTCTGGACACTGGGAGTGTGTCCAATGGCTCTGTGTGCTGCCCCATGCCCCTGTCCAGGCTTGTGAGGCTTAGAAGGTCACTCCACCTTCCCAGTCCCTTCTCAGGGCACAGCAGGCAGGAAAGGTCTGCATCCCACAGCTGTTGTACATCAGGTGGAAATGAGACACTATTTTTCCTACTGGAAGTCAAATGGAATAATTCCTTTATCACGCTGCTTCCTTTTTACAGTGTTTTCAAAGCACAGCTAACCAGAAGAAAGCCATAGAGCTTGACATTTTCCATGTAGGCTGAGGGTTGTTTTTTTCTCACCTGCCTTTTGTTATTATTTTAAGAGGTATTGTGGATGAGAGGAACACTCCCTCCAAAGTATTCCCATTTAAAGGGTGTTGAAGAAGAAAACCAGTTACATTCACTAAACCAGATTCTCTCCTTCTAAAGGCACATTTCTGAGACTAGGGCCCATAATATAAAAATGGGCTTTATTCAAACTAGTTTCCTCGAACCTGTATGCAATACAATATTTCTTTCATTCATCAGCTTCCCTCTAGGAGCCTCAGGACAATGTACTAATAATTTACTAATGACCTCAGTCTTGCAACTATACTACCCTAAGTTAATCTAGGTAATTTGCCCAAACTGATGCTAGAGAAGTTATTTTATTCCTTCTTCCCAGTTTCAGTTAACACTTTACATCTTCTGTATTAGGCTACAAACATCTTAAAGCCAAGATCATGATAAACTTTTTCCTCAGAGAGTAAATCACAGTCCTGATCTCCATGAAATTCATTCACAGGCATGAATATAAGAGAAAAAAAACCCCCGTATTAGGTTCTGTATAAGCAACACTTAATTTTTATGTATTACACAGAAAGGTAAAGCAAATCTATAATCAGGGTAAACAAACTGAGGAACCTGAGTAGTTTCCAAAAATGGAAAATTGACTCCTTTATCACCGAAGTAACTTTAGGTTAGTTAGCAGTTCTCGGTAAACAATGTTGCAAGCAGTATCATTGTTCACAGCTGGTCTACAAACAAAAAAGCCCTAGCAAGCTTCAGAAATGCAATAGATTCCTTTAAAAGCTGTAACCCTCTCTTATGATTAATTTTCTTTATCTCTCAGTAGCACTGAAATATAGTTTCCATTCTCAACACAGCTCTGAAAGCACCACAAGTCCAGAATTTCCAAGTTTAGATATGGAAAACTGGAGACAAAAATCCACAATCTCATAACGTCTTAAAAATAATCATAAACTCTAGGGGCGCCTTAAAACAAAAATCAGATCACTGTTGGAAAACTATAAAAGGCATCTGTGAATCTCAGTACTTCATTCTGAATGCTAGATGCGACAGAGTTTGGCCTGTGGCACCCAATGCAGAGGAATAAAGTAGGAGCTGTTGCTACTGAATCGCAGCTCAGCTCACACAACACTACCTAGAAGAGGGAAACAGCAGCACAGAAAGTCCCATTAGGTTCTCATAACTGTGAGAGATCACATGTACACATATTTTCCGGTCATTTCATCATGGACACACCAAAGAACAGAACAATACCGAAATTACCCCTGTTTAACTGGCTGCAATTCTAACACACTGTCAATAAACCTGCAGTCAAATACCAGACCCCAAGTACCTTAAACAGAGCAAAAGAGGGAGATACAGACATAGAGCACGGGACTTCTCCTACCTTTTCCAGGTCTGATCCAGTATAAAATGCTGGTAAAGAGCAGGAAGATCCCTGCCTTCCTCAGCTCTGCTCAAAACTGACTCCAGCACAGCTCTTCCTGTTTGACCTTCTTATCTTTCCTGTTGATTGCACAGCCTGGCTTGGATGTGGCAAGTACAAAAAGTTGTCTATTAACCAATACTGTTAATTCCAAAACCTTTTTTTTTTTAAAGAAAGAAACATTCCTAAGCATGGAGTTGAGCTACTAAAGTTCATTATGCAAAGCAGAAATGTATCCAGTGTGCTGGAAGGGTCGTTCACACACTTCAGCTTTTCAAAGCAATAGTTCACTGTGGCATTTTGCATTGGTGGCTAAAGGACTCCAAGGGACACATCCAGGCCATTGTGCTAAAAAAGTATTGTTCAGAAAAAAGCAAAAACAGTCCTTCAGATATAGTATAGGGCTTTGTCACCCCTTTGCTTTTGATTGCAAAATTAGATTTCTTGCCATCATTCCAGCTGCCAAAAAAACTGATGAAAAATTGTTTGACAAAAAATTTACACCCATATGCTCAGGTTTAAATTGCAGAAGTGTATTGTCTAGGAGATCTGTCATGCACTGTGTAGCATTAAATATCAGTTTGGGGTGTTGAACAAGACTGTTGTGGAATGCACACAGAGTTTAGCTTCTGTGTAACAAGACTCATCCATTTGCCATAACCTAAATAACCCTCCAAACCAGTGGGGCTTGAGGTTTTGGGCTGTCCCCACTGCACTACTCCCCTCCTACAGCTCTTGCAAGCAGGAGTACTAAAAACAGACCCTTCAGATGCTTTTGAGAGCTTAGTTACTACGCCTGCCAATAAATCTCAAGGAACATGCACTTAAGAGTTGTTTTAAAACATTATAGATCAGGTATTAATTATAAGCCATGCTCTTATTTACCTTAGACACCACATAAAGGTGAATTATAAATGCTACTTCACACTGATCGGCCAATCTGCTCCTGCAATGTGCTTGGGAACTCTCCATCCTCCCAGAAATTATGAAGTTGGAAGGTACTCAAGTGATTGTGTAAATCACAACAAACCAAACATCCCAGAGGGAATTAATGTGATATTGCACTGTAATGCAGTACACAAAGCATAGCACTTTAGGAGTAATTAATTTATGAAGTAATTATGCCAACAGCATGAAATACCACATTTCTGCCACCATTCTCCTGACTAATTTTCCATGAGTTTCATGAATGTCTAAGTCTTTTCATCAAATTTATTTTATATGTATATTTAAAGATAATATTTGGTTACATTTCATAACATCAGTTCTTCACTGGTATTCCTCTTTTTTATGTGATTCAAAGTTTTGAAAAAAAACCCAAAGAGTCATCTAAGCCTGTATTTTTCCCAATGGATAATAATCTTTCAGTCTCTATTTCTGGGTCCCAATCATTGTAGAACCTATATAGAATGGTTGCTATGTCCATAAAATCTCAAAAGGTACAACAAATTTTTATTTTAGAGCACTGAAATTAAGAGAGATGCAACTCACTTCAAGAAATATGTAACAAAATAGCACCAACTGCACTCCAGGCTCCTTTGTTCCCTTTTCCATACCAGCTTAGGATCATCAAATAGATTGGGTTGGAAGGGACCTTTAAAAGTCATCTAACCCCACTCCTCTCTGCAGTCTTCAACTAGATCAGAAATCTTCAGCTTCCTCTATGATTTTACACTGAAGTAATGCTCCATGGTATTTCATCACACCACACCCAATGCTTCAATTCTTGGTGGTGTACTGGGACATGTAGTTTAGATGGAAACAAGGACATTTTCAGCTTTAAGGTAATGACATCAAAAGTTGGCCCTGGACAGCCTGTTGTCTTATTGGAACAGTACTAATCTGAGTTACCAAAATCCAAGTGAATAACCTTATGGGACAGCTGTTCTCAAGAAATAACTCCAGAGACCAATATATTGCAGCAAACAGGAAAAAAAAACAGAGGTAGCACAGATTGGTTTCCATATTGGTAATCACATCCCTTATACTACATTTTAATTACTATGAATTGTGCTACCTGTTTCAGATTTCCTTTTGCTAAAAATGGTCTTCTAAGTTGTTTCTTCTATTCAGCTGTTTAACTAACAAAATTACATGAAGACATAATGGCCCTGTTCATGTTGGGCTGTCCCTGACCTCTTTGAATTATTAAAAGAAGCTGACAGGAGGCTGGGGAGGACACTGGGTGTTGATACAAGACACTTCCTCTAATTGTCTCTCTCAGGCATTGCTTTTCATCATCCTGTTTGTCTGCCCTTCTGCAGCTGCATGCTTCTCTAACCATTTTTCACTTCAGCAGCTTGTTTTAGGGAAAACAACACATTGAATATTAAGGCTGATTTATACCTTCCAGTATAAATATTATTCCATCACCACTGGGGGAATACCAGTGAAGGAAAAGTCCACTGGCCATAGGGACTAACTCTAACTTGTAAAAATACTGAAGCATAACTCATATGATTATTCATTGGTAACTGACAGAAATACCAGTTCTAGGTGAGAGGGGGTCTTTCTAGACATTTTACTAAATTCCTGTCTGATCTCTTTCATCCCAAGTCAAATAAATGTTAACAAGCTTATTTCCCCTTGCTGGAACCAATCATAAAAAGATCCTCTTTGTTCCATGTTTTGCTGAAATTAGCATNGGCTTATTTCTCCTTGCTGGAACCAACCATAAAAAGATCCTCTTTTTTATCCAAATCCATGAATGCTAATTTCAGCAAAACAAATCCATGTTTTGCTGAAATTAGCATTCTCTACTATCTACATCTAGCACAACAAATTTGAAAGCACACAAGTTACTGACTGCTTTCTTGGCTAAATTAGTCTCTATTGGTTCCTCTTTCATCTAGTAATTGAGGTACACCCACTTTAAAAGAAATGTAATGTAATACAATCTGTACTGCAAAGTTCACAAAGAAATATCAATTGAGCCCCTAGATGTGAAAAACTTTTAGCTTGAAATACTAACTCACAGAGGTAACATTTTTAGCAAACTTACCAAATTATATTAATTCTAGCCAGATTATCAGTATGCATGGATATTAGTTGTGTTATGTTCGTGCTATGATTACACACAACTTCCACAGAAATAGGTTCAGCCATATGTTTCCTTTTGATTAGCATGTTATCTCTCCACAGCAACTGCATATAGAACTAGCTAAAGTGCTTTCTTCTGGTCTCCTGTCATCCTTGAATTTGCTTGCTCGAAACCCAGATTGCTTTACTTCCCCACAGGTCTTGAAAAAACAGCACCCCAGCTCCATGGCTGGGTTCAGAAAGGAAAAACAGAAAACATGAAAAGAAAAATACACTGCCATCCATCTGTACGGAAATGCTGTCGCCTCGCAGTCTGCAGGAAAATGCTGAGTCAAACCAGCCAGCTGTTCCACCACTTACACAGCTCCCAGGCCATTGACACAGCCCACTACATAATGGCCACGTTTGCTTACAATTACCAAATAATGCTAATAATAGATGTTACTGAGCTTGTTGTTTCCAAGCACAAGCAAGACCATGGTACACACCTGACAGAGCTTTCTCCCAAGTTTAGCAGCTGCCAAGAGCCAAAGAGCCACTGCTGCCCTCCTGAGAACACTTCTAGCTGCAGACCAAAAAGCCAACCTGCTCCTACCCAGGAAACCCATATTCAAATTTCAGCAGGCAAAAAGGGATCCAGTCATGACTGGACTCAGAATTCCATCTCAGCCATGACATGGATCATAGGCCTTCCCACAGCAGAGAAAGAGAAAGCTTTTCTAGAAGAGACCATTATCTCAGAATAAAGATTTCAATTATCACTTATCACTTACTAATACTTAGATTTATCATTTCATTCCTGTACTTTCTGACTCAGCAGGATTTATTTTCTGCCCCACAGGGATAACAGACTCCCCAAATCAAGCACAAACTTTGGCGTTCCATGCAGCACAGAGAGCTTCTATTTCTCAATCACCCCAAACCAAATACACTGAGACAGTTTGTATTCACAAGCTTCAGCATAGGAAATGAGCTTTCCCTATTTTTCTTTCATCTTGCAAGTGGAATTAAATTCCTCTTATCTACTGGAATTAACAAACCACTTGGCAAATAGAGCCTCTAGAACATCCATGCATCAAGAAATTAGAAATTAATGTTGACATGGAAACAATAATTCTATTCCTCTACAAACCTCCAGCTGTTCAAAGGGGAAAAATAAAATCTATATTCCAGGAACTTTACACTTACACTACCACAGAACATCCTTTTTTAAAAAAATTATTTTCTTACCCTTGGCAGGTTAAATACCCACCTTTCACAGCATTGCAGAAGATTTAAAGGAAAAATAGGTACTTCCTTTTATAATTATGTGAACTGTTTTTTTAATTAAAGGTTAACTATTTTCAGCTGCTTCTAGTTTGCAGGTAGAAATAAGAGTTTATTCTTAAGGAAATCTTCTTATAGGTAGCCAGAAAATAATTACATCATCTTTTATTGAGTAGACATTATCTATTCTGTTGTTCAAATGGATTTGCTATCTCTTTTCCTTCAGAGGACTCTTTTCACGGAGTCACATGTCCATCAAGGTTGGAAGAGACCTTCAAGACCATCTAGTCCCACGTTAAGCATTTAGAAAAGGGCACCACTCAAGGTTTTTTCCTGGAATGAGATTTCTCACGGAGGTTGTCACAGCTTTTCTGCTGTCTTTTAAAACTATGTCAGTATATCTAAAACTGTTTATTCTGAGGACTGGAGTAGAAAGCCACAGCTCCTTGATCTTAAAAAAGAAGGGGGAGGAGCAGCAGCAATGAATATTTAGTTCTGCTTCAATTCCTTTTCCCTTCTGAGGATTTGCATAAATGTGTACTATTTGAAATGTATTTTTATATTTCTATATACACATTCAAACTCTTTTCTTTACTAGCATGCCAGAACACTTCTGGGATGGATAAAAAGACTTTCAAGAAAGAAGCACTTACAGTCCTTAGCCATACACTGAAACACTTAATTTGCAGAACTGAAATTTCACCCATCTGTTTGGTGATTCTGCTTAGTGCTAAAAAGTGCAGGGCCATGGAAATTTATTTATGGGAGCTTAATATATGTG
Organism: Machaerirhynchus nigripectus; assembly: GCA_013397975.1. NCBI lineage: Eukaryota > Metazoa > Chordata > Aves > Passeriformes > Dicruridae > Machaerirhynchus > Machaerirhynchus nigripectus. Next base: position 844,755 of record VZRQ01008886.1, read on the forward strand.
GAATACAGATATCTCCTGAGCTAGTTTTGGCATTGAGAAACTAAATTCTTACTTCCTTAGGCATTCAAAAAGTGGAGAAAAGATATTTCAATATGGATTCAGTAGAAAAGAAGGCTTGCTTTTTCCTCTCCTAATGCTCTGTGGAAGAACATGCCTGAAGGAATATCTGGAAGACCAAAACCAATAGATAGCCACCAGGATAGAAATGATCATAGAATTTCAATTTATCATCCTATAACCTTTGTTCTATTCACTAGGTGCAACTTTGTTTAGTGTCAGTAGTTTTCCCTTTGATAAAGGTAGCCCAAAATAGTATCTTCCTACAGCTCAGGATTAGCATCTCCAGCCACCAAAATGTCTACAGTAAATAAAATCCTGTAGTGATAATTTTGGCTTCAACAAAAAAATGTAAAAGTCTGCCTTCATATAAAACTAGCAAAATAATTGGAATTTTTCCAAATTACTGCTGCCCTCTAGTTGAAACCTTAAGAAGGGTTCACATGTCCATTTTTTGCAGCTTTATATGTAGACCTAAGTCATAATTTCTAGTAACAACTTTCCTCTCACATCTATCTTCTCAGAGCATTTGGCCACAGGTACCAGAACTAAGTATATTAAAAGGTATTTATAAACATAACAAGCACAACACTTTCTGCTTAACTAACCAGCTTTGTATGCTTGAGACAGTATTTCTTAGAAAAAAATCTTTAGAAGGTATACTGCAACCCTCAGTCTTGAGAAATATGAGGAAAGATTTTTTTATTTATCAGAAAAAATCTGAGACACAGTGGAACTTTTGTCAATATGGATCTGAAAATCATGAAAAATCTAGATGTTTCCTGTCTGAAGTTTGGCCTTGGAACCATCTTACAATTCCATTTATGGACCTTTGATTAAATCAACTGTACTTGCACTGGCCATGACAGACAATAATGATGTTAAGGTGTGAATGTGTGGGGGCATGCTATAAAAAGATTCCTACTAAGTTTAAGGCTATGCAGCTAAACCTAAAAATTTTAATAAGCATTAACACATTCCGGACGCACTCCATTAAATGCACAGCATGTGTCATATCCATTAATTATATTCACTGATATTTTTTCCACTTTTTCCCATGTTTGAGAAAAAAAAATTATGTTCCCATTCCTTTTTCTTTTTTCTGGTTGACATCTGTGTATACACTATCCACAATCCCCATGTAAACTTTAAAGTTCTCATTTAGGTAGGCTTGGTCCAGGCCTTGTCATATAGACTGAGACCTTCCTAGGTCTTCCTAGTCTATAGACCTGGAAAGGTCTATAGACTAGACCTTTCCAGGCTAGGGAAGCCTGGAAAGCAACACTGACAGTACAGGACAGCTTTGATGCAGCTGAAGACACAGAGAGAAGAATCAGTCACAGCTGCATTTTTCTAGGGCCTGATGTCTCAGGAATGTTCACTGCCAGAGTGGGCTGGAAGTTCCTGTAAACTGTCACACATCCTCCCTGGCAAAGCCTCATTTACAGACAGTGCTACGTGAGAATTTTATCACCTCAGGAGAGTTTATATTCTGCTGGCATGAGGCTCTATTGTATGGTTTTTTTACATAAGAACAGTGTTAGATATGCAGTGTAGGATAAGGAACGGGAAATCAGCACACACCAGCCCGGGCTGCAAAACAGAGTTAAACTGACTCAGGGCCAATGGACTGTAATATCACCTACTTCAGGGGAGAAGCTGTAGCTTCACATCAAGAGTAGTTTTCCAAGGAGTCACATTTGTAGGGGGTCACAACATGCTTAATAAGCATTAACCTCTCTGCAACAAAAGGGCCCATATTCTGCTTCTTCTTGTTCACTACAGAAAGCACAACATTGTTTACATGTTTACTGTCATGAGTACTGATATCAGTGGTTACACAGACTGTGCAACTTTGCACTAAAATCGTTGCAAGCTTCATCTGCCATTCCCAAATTAAAATTAAATTTTTGCCAATGTTTTTTGCGAGTGTAATGACTTTTATATTATTCATGCTTTGTTTTGGCTCTTCCCCAAAGCCTTCTCTGCATTTGTATTTTTGCACATTTCATTGCTGTAACCTGGGAGTTTTTCATCCTAGCATATGAATTCTATATGGATGCTCATCATTACCTGCTAGACTTCCTGTCATGTGCAGCAGCCTGCAATACTAAATTTATTTGTTCTGACCAACTTTCCAAAAGCTGACTGCTGACATGAGAGAACAGTCCTTGATTGTCTCACTGTAACAAAGATTTCTTTCATCCTCAGCCATTGTTCCCTTTGATGTTCTTTCACGCTTTCTGTTTTCAAAGTTTGCCTGGGAGTTTCATTTGACCTACTGATCATAATGCATTTAGGTTTGTAATGGGTAATAGATGTCTAAGGTATAGCTGCTGATGCAGTGTTTGTGTTCTTCCCACGGTGTGAGAGGAGCTTTGTATAAAAGTTATTACTGACATCTTGATAGTGCAACTCAGACATCTTAATATAGTGCTATGTTATTATTTCATTACGGCTGCTTCACACTAATTCATTATTTATAAACACGTGTGCTTCTGGCTCAGTGAGTAGCTGGCAGTTTATTCCCACACCCAGAATCTCATTTTAAGATCCCAGTCCATTACTCTTCTGGGACTTCAGACCTGCCTTATATTTTATTTACTATCAATGTCATTCCAATACAACAAACACAGTAAGGTGGTGGAGAGGTAACTGTTGTCACTGGTTGCAAACACAAGTGTGGCTTATTTTGGCAACTGCCCTAGTACCAGTAATTCTGTAATATAGTTATTTTAATGTCAAGAAGCTCATAACTCAATACGGAATTAGTCATAAAATTAGAGAAGTTCAAGTCTAGTTACAGGACTGTAACCCAGGCAAAGTAGCCCAGCCCTGAATTCCTAAGAGATATATGACACCAGAAAAATAAAAGTAGAAATGTCTTTAGCACACAGATGTTTAGATGTCACACAGAAGAGAATCAGTAAAAAGCAAAAGAGGGGTCATGACAGCACGTCGTATCAGCTTCTTATTTTTGGTGATAAAAAAGAATTTCTATTTTTGAATGAATAGGAAAATTACATATTTCTGCAAATTTATGGAATGCTTTTGAAGGATAATTTGTCATTTAAAACACAAGCATTTCAAAATACATTACTATAAATTGCAAGATTTCTTTTGTCTTCCAGAAGATATAATAGTTGTCTGTAAGAACAAGAAGAAAAAGACAGCAGCTTAGAGTGAAAATCAGCCTATCAAGTAGATTTCAGGTTAAAAAGTAAAAATTACTGAAGATTCTTAGGAGCTTAAGCTCAGTTTTCAGGACTATACAATAGAACTAAATGACATGAAATACAGAGCTGCACAGTAAGATTTACAAAAGCAGGTCTAATTTATGCAATTTTTTCTGGGTTTTTTTTCTGTGAGATACCTATTTAGGATATTTTCAGAAGGATTTTAACAACTAATAGCACAGCTGGCACAAACTAAGTGCTCTTTTAAGTTTCACTCCTAGTTGCTATTTGACCTGAAAATCTTGCAATACTGTGTCAGCTTTGAACTGAAGTGTCAGAACATGAAGCCAAGGAAAACTTCACCAATTTAAACAGCTGCTTGGATTTGTAGTCTTCTATAGTCTAAGTTAGCATGTAAATCACTTCTGGCAACTGGATGGATGATGGGTTTTTTCACAATGTTCTGTTTTATTTTCTTTGTTGTTTGGGTTTTGTTTGGGTTGGTTTGTTTTGTTCGGTTTTTTATGAGGAGACAAAGGTTCTGCTTCATTCCCAGTGCAGAAGTTCTAGTTCTTTTCCCTCTCACTGGACCCTCCATCATTGAGATACTTTTAAAATATGACCCCTCTCATATGGCAATGACCTTAAAAAACTTTGCAGACAAATAATCGAATAAAAGTAAGAATTTTGTTGTCCTGGTTTAAGCTCCTCCAAAACCAAAAACAAGTCAATGCTCTGAAAAGAATTCAGGATGACACTGAAGATGTGAAGGAAAAAACAGGATCATCAGGTTTGCCAAGTGCCAATTCGATTCCCAGTAATGACAGAAGTGGTGCAAAATGCTGACAGGTCAAAGGCTGACATTTCAGCTTTCTTTGCAGTAGCTGGACAAGCTGATTGCTTTCAAAAATGAAAATCAAGAGATGACTGCCCAGTAGCCTGAGATTGGTAACAAGAGACTGAATGTTACAGTGCCCCAAAGAGTGTATCTGCCTATTATCAGGATGGATCATCGTCCTGAAGGATTTATTTCCTCTGGGAGGCTGGGTGCTCAGTTTAAATTGTTTAATATAAGCCTTCTTGCCAACTCTTTCTGGATGGTTTCACTTCGACCGGGAAGCCAACAATTCCACAACATTTTTGCTATCAACCCTTTCAAGGCCAACTTCTCAGAGAAAGAGACAATGTCTTTCTGGGGAGCAAGGATAACATCCAAAATCCAAAAGAATTCAGAACAAACTCTGGCAACTATTTTTGCCATAGACCACTCATGCACTGAACTGTGACCTCTTCCCAGGTAATGCTTGTGTCACCTGTGTCATGCATGACACTGAACTATCTTCAAAAGCCATTGAGGCAGGGCTTTTCCTGGAGAAGGCTTTTTTTAGACAGTAGACCTTTAAAGTGGTGATTACTTCCTGGGTTCATTGGTTGGAGTAATGGGGTCTTACCAGTAGCAGACTATGACTTTTCCATTTGTTGCTGTTGTACCAGGGACGGAGAGATGCAGCACACACAAATCCAGTGAGAAAATGGAATTCTTTTATTATTTTGCAACTCTGTTTATATGCTATATTTCCATAAGGTGATTGGTCAATGATCACCCACCTCCTGGCATGATTGGCCTAAGTCTTACAATGCCTATTTCAAAACATTTCTGCCATATACCAAAACAGAGCTTAGACAAACACCAGGTGTTCAGATATTGTTTACAAGAACCATCTTACTGTTTTCACAGTTTGCGTGAGAAACGAGAGATTCTCACAGAATATTGCAAGAAGCTGGAAAAACCTTCTGCTAGCAGCTTTTAAGTATCCACCTGCACTGGGTCATGGGAGCTCTTAACCAAGCTTGTGGCAGGTGCCATTACCCTAAACAAGGAGAAACTGGAAGTCTGTGCCCTGTTTCTCACAGCGTTCCCTAAGATCTGGCACTATGTAGGCACTTTGAGCATTTGTGTAGTAACCTGGACCTTTCAGTTGTCTCTATGACTTGCAGGAAAAACTTCCCAAAAACCTCTTGTGGCCCTGGGGTTCTCACAGCAATGAATTAGGAAAGGCTTTAGTATGCATTCTCCTTTTGCACTGCCACCCAGCAGAAGGGTCAAACTGTCTTTTAGCAGCCTTCAAGCCCAAGGCAGTTTCCTCTTCATTACCTCCAGTATGGATTGTACACCCAGCACGTTCGAGACAAGAGTTCTGTCTAATTTAGCTTTTACAGCAAGACTTATGCATCACCACAGGGTTACTAACATCACTCAGAGATTGCCTTGAACTCATGATGATTATTATTACATGCAAAGACACTTCATGATTAAAACCAAAATTGATGATCAAACAATAAAACTCCAGAACAAATGACAGAAAGTGATAGATAGCAGCATGGTACTGAAGTTACGAGTCACCCATTTTAAGGAATGACTAACTAGAGTAGGAGTGAAGGGTGGAATCTGATCCAGCAGTGTAAATTCATAAGTGACACAGAGAAAGTGAACGGGGAATTATATGTTTGCTATCTCTTTTGCTACAAGAACAAGCAGGTACCAAGTAAAAATAGCAAACAGCAGGTTCAAAACAACAGCAGATAGCTCTTCACACCAGACAGTTTGGCTGTGAAATTCCCCGCACAGGATGCTGCAGTTGTTTGAAGCGTGCATGGGTTCAAGCTGCAACTGGACAAGACAACACAAGAAAATCCATGGAAGGTTCTTCAAAACGAGAAACACACATCTGGCTCAGGAAATGCCCTCAGCAGACACCCACTGATGCTGGCTGTCAGGAAGGGGGTACTTGTTTGTCATTTCTGATCCTATGGCTGCATGGATTGCAGGTCCACATTCTTCCTGATGGCAGTGAGTATGTCCAGGGGTTCCCCACTGACATAAGACCCATAAGGTACTGCTACACTTACACAGGGCCAGGGACCATGATTCCCTATCAAACTGTGACATGTAAGCACTGCTGCAGAGCTCGTCTCACTTCAGTTTCAGCTGTAGGTTGGGAAAGCTGTGTAGGTTTTATGCTTACAACTACTAATTAGGTTATAACTTTTAGACAACTGTCAGTGGAACAGAGAGTAATCAGCAGACTGATATTAATGCAAAGCAAGTCTTCACACCCCTATTTCCTCACGCTGTTACTGTAACCCCAAGCTGCCCTGAGACCAGTCTGAAATAAGCATCAGAGCAGCTGTGCAGTACAGCACGCTTATGCAACCACACTGGCTGCTTTTGTATTTATTAAAATAGATGTTTGGCTTCTTTTTAAAAAACCCATTAATTCTCACAGAAATAAAATAGATTTTCAGATTGATGAATTACTGAATAAATCGGTGTTTAATAAACAAATGGCTTTAATAATAATTGTGTGCCCTTATACTTTCAAATCCAAAGGACACAAGTGAAAGTTCACCTGATTCAGAAAGCACTGCCTTCCGCTCCTGAATGCCCAGACTTGCTGCCAACACCTTCCGTGCGGTACAGCGCTGCCTGGAGCCTGGGCTGCGCTGAGGAACAGCGCAAGCATCCTCATCGTCACTGCCCGGGCGCTTCGGGGACGTGCCGGAGCACCTGTGCACCTCATTGCTTTGCTCGGGCATCACACGAGCCGAGTTCAAGTGGGACAGGAAAATGCAGAGGGGGATCTCACCCGCAGGGTGAGGGAGGCCGGACGGAGCGGCGGCGGCCGGCAGGTGGGAGCGGGCTGCGGCTCCAGCGAGACCTGGGGGCAAGTTTTCGCGGGGCGGGGGATGCTGCAGCAGCTCTGCCCGCAGAGGCGGCGGGGCCGGACCCAGCCCCGGCCGCAGCAAGGCACGGAGGGGGATGTAGTCCGCGGGCGGCGGCGCGGGGCTGCCTACACTTCCCAAGGTGCCGCCG